>CAHIKZ030005235.1:0-13331 GCA_903632075.3 Acanthosepion pharaonis | reverse complement strand
AAATGTTCTCACGAAAGGCTTTATCTATATAAAATATGTTTTTTTTAATTGCTCAGTGGAAAATGTCATGATGCCATTTCTAACCTTAGGGTCTCTGGGCGGGATCCAGAAAGAAATGTGTACACACCAGAAATCAAAATGAAATAATAATAATAATAATTATCATTACTATAATAATAATAATAATAATAAAAGTGCCTCCTTATTTATATGGCAGTTTTGCTGACTGCAATGTATCTTTGAAGATATTCAAAAAAAGCTGTTAAAATACAAGGACCTTTGAAATAGAAATCTCAAAAAATGTGGCATATATGGAACATCAACACTTCCTTTTGTAGTTGGAGCCCTAGGATTGGTTGGAAAAGATTCCAGTAGATTAATTGAAGGGATTCCTGGAAGTCCATGCCTCACAGAGATACAAAAATTGTTCACACAAGTACATCCCACACTTACTACGTAATATTTTTTTTTTCATGGAAAGTGTCGATGCCATCTCTAACCTTAGGTCCCTGGGCGGGACCCGGAAAAAAATGTGTAAACGTCAGAAATCAAAGAAAATAATAATAATAATAATAATAATAAAAATACAAAAAAAATGTTCTCACATGTACAGCCCACACCTTACGAAGGGCTTTATCCATATAAAATATGTTTGTATTTTTTTTATTGGTCAATAGAAAATGTCACGATGCCATTTCTAACCTTAGGTCTCTGGGCGGGACCCGAATGAAATGAGTACACACAAGAAATCAAAGGAAATATTAATAATAATAATAATGGCTGGTGCCAATAGTGCACTTGCAACGACATGATAGGGCTGCTTAGTATATGCATTGGTGAATATATCGGGCATTCAACCTGACTCGGAATGAACTGATGGGGGGGTAAGGAAACACAATTGTACAAATGATGAAGTTACTATACTCTGGGATTTCAGCGCCCAGACTGATAGGGAAATTCAGGCAAATAGACCAAACATAATTGTGAAAATCATATCGAAAGCAAAATGTCTTCTGATAGATGTTGCGTGCCCAGCCGGCAAAAACGTATGAGAAACAAAGTAAATACAAGGACCACGATATAGAAATTACTAGAAGGCGGCATCTCAAGACAACAATGTTTCACTGTCTCACTGTTGTTATCTGAGGCTTTGGAACTGATAACAGATATCTGGATCAAATTCCTGCTCGTCTAAAAATATGTAAATTGCCACCCTCCTCCGCGCGCGCAAAAAAAATTCATAGTCTAGTGTAGTTCTCACATTTTGCGTAGATTTTTTTTTCCATGCAGTGACCATAATTATGCATTTATTTCTCTCTAATTGCACGTGTCCCCATCTGTTTGTATCTTCTGGTACCAAAAAAACAAAAAAAAAAAACACTTGTCTCTTGAAGTCACTGTTTGAGTCTTAGGGGCAACTCGTACTACACAAAGCAAAAGCGAATGATACTACTACTACTACTACTACTACTACTACTACTAATAATAATTCTTTTAGAGGTTATAGGCAAAAAGGGAACAGAATAATGGAATCATCGAGTTGGCGTTCGCTGGTCAATCATTAAGGCCATGAAAGAAAGAACTAATAAGCCATATTCTAAACAAGGAACAAGGTGTAAATCTCTACCCCAGTCCAACAGACCAGGGGCAGTAGAACTAGATGATAACTATATATATATATATATATATATATATATATATATATATATATATAAATATAAAAGTGAGCATAAGTCAATTATAGGCGGACTTCTGTTTCATGCTAGATGCAATCGTCAGGCCACGAGTGCCTGACGATTGCGTCTAAATGAAACAGATGTCGCCTCTAAGTGTTGACGTCAGTGTTTCAGTTATATTTATTGATTGCTGATATTGAGCAGTTTGTCCCATAAATATAGAACATCTTAAGACTATATTTTTTATATATATATATATATATATATATATATATATATATATATAATACATGGGGAATATATATATATATATATATGTGTGTGTGTATAGTATGGCTGAATATATATATATATATATATATATATATATATATATATATATATATATATTAAGTATATAGCTATATGGCTATTTAATAAATGCTTGCAATCTTATCCTCTTAAAATGTCAGTCAATATGTCAAGTGCTAACTTGTCAACAGTAGAATTTTCGAGAGCAAGCTGTTTTATTGTTATTATTATTATTATTATTATTATTATTATTATTATTATTATTTCAGCGTACATTTTTAAAAAAGTTTTTTCATAATTTTGTGATTTTTCTTTTTTCCAATACAGCCATCATTTCTCCGTCCCAATTTATTTGTTCAGTAAGCTTGAAATTATATCCGACATGTTTTTTATTCCCGGTACAACTAAATTCTTATATTTTTTATATACCCCCATCCAATTCTTTTCCTACTCAGAGTTCTTCTTCTCGAATCTGTCGACCGAGTTATGTATTTTATTTACTTTTTTCTGTTTCTCCTTCCAATGTTCAACACCGCCCTTTTCTGACCCCGGACATCAGGTGATAAAACAGATGCCTCTGTCATTAAAATGGATATTTTATCAAAACTTACAAACTTCCGTTCATATCTCGCGTTTTTTTTTTTTTTTTTTAATTATTTTTATCCGTTTTTTTGGGAGTGGGTTTTTTATTTCATTCTTTTTCTTTCTTTTTTATTTTTTCGTTTCTCTTTTTTTTTCTTTCATATCTCTTGCAATCATCTTCTAGCGTACATTTTGTCTTTCATTCCTTTTTTCTTTCTTTCTTTCTTTCTTTCTCTTTCTTTTCTTTCTTTTCTTTCTACGTTTGTTCTCTTTTTTTTCATATCTCTTGCAATCATCTTCTAGCGTACATTTTGTCTTTCATTCGTTTTTTTCTTTCTTTCTTTCTTTCTTTCTTTCTTTCTTTTCTTCCTTTGTTCTCTTTTTCTTTCTTGCAATCATTTCCTTTTTGTCTTTCATTTTTTTCTTTCTTTCTTTCTTTCTTTCTTTTTTTCTTTCCTTTCTTTTGTTCTCTTTTTCTTTCTTTTCTTTTTTTTCCTTTCGTTTCTTTATTTTTTCTTTCTTTCTTTCTTTCTTTCCTTTTCTTTCGTCTTTTTAACTTATTTTTCCTTTTTTCTTTTCTTTCTTTTTTTTTTTTCTTTCTTTTTTTTCTTTTCTTTCTTTCTTTCTTTTTCTTTCATATTTCTTGCAATCACTTTTTGAAATTTTGTCTTTTTTCTTTGTTTGTTCCTTTTTCTTTTTTTGTTTCTTTTTTTTCGTTTTTGTTCGTTCCACATATTTTTTCATTCCTTTGTCTTTTTTTTCTTTCTTTCTTCTTTCTGCTCTCAATCTATCTTTCATTTTTATTTTTCTATCTTTTTTTTTTCAATCTTTCATTTTTCTTTTTTTATTTTTTATCTTTTTATTTTCATTTCTTTCTCTCTTCTTCTCCATATATATATACATATATATATATATATATATATATATATATTTATTTATATGTTATTGTTCAAATTTTGCTTTCCATTGTTTAGCAATCCTTATTTCTTATATTTTATTATTTTAAAATAAAATTTAACAATTCTAATTTTTCGGCATCCATTTTTTTTTTAACCGGATCCGCCATAACGAATACTTCTAACTTCTTCTGCATGTCTGCAATTTCTATTTACACACACTTTACACACACACACTTGCTTCTTTTCCCATTTATATATATATATTTCGATCTGTCGCGTTTTCATTTTTTTGACGATTCAATATCTTTTTCTATTCAGTATAGTCAAAGCTGTCATTTATTCCTAAGCTCAGTCTTTTTTTTGTTTTTTTGTCAGCCATCTGAAATAAACCTCTTCTCATACCGGATTTAAACGGCTTCTATCACACCCCCATGAAAATCACACGGTCAGTCGGTGGCTTTGTTACTTATCTATCTATCTATCTATCTAGCATCCCAGTTTTTACACTATCTATCTAAATATGTTCATATCTATTCATCATCAAAAAATGTTCTTTATCTAACGCAATATCTATCTATCTATCTATCTATCTATCTATCTCTTTTCATATCTATCTATCTTATCATTTCAGTCTTTTCATATCTATCTATCTATCTATCTATCTATCTATCTATCTATCTATCTATCTATCTCATCATAAATCTTTTTCACCTATTTATCTTATCATTTCAGTCTTTTCATATCTATTATCTATCTATCAATCTATCTATCTATCATCTCAGTCTGTTCATATCTATCTATCTATCTATCTATCATCTATCTATCTATCTATCTCAGTCTGTTCATATCTATCTATCTATCTATCTATCTATCTATCTATCTCAGTCTGTTCATATCTATCTATCTATCTATCTATTTATCTATTTCATCATTTCACTCTTTTCATAACCATCTGTCTTATCATTTCAGTCTTTTCATATCTATCTATCTATCTATCTATCTATCTATCTATCTATCATCTATCTATCTCACTTTGTTCCTTAGCCTGTTTTGTATCTTTCTCTCATCCTCTCTCTCTCTCTCTCTCTCTCTCTCTATATATATATATATATATATATATATATATATATATATATATATATATATATATATTCTTATCTGTCTCAACCCATCAAAATCTTTCTCCTTTCTGCATTCTTCGTTCTTCTAATATATTTCCATATTATCCCCCACTCCCTTCACTTGCCCTCACCACGTCATTTCCGTAACTCTTTTGCGCCCTCCTTTCCAAAAAAATTCCTTTTCTTTTTCCCCCTACAGCTCAAATCGCCTCGTCCAGCAAACCTCTTTCTGCTTCACATGGCAACACCGCAATTCCCTTCTATCTTGGGCCTTGTTTCATTTTTCTTGTGACCTCTCTAATGTCATCTGACCACCTTGACGTCATCGGACTGGAGTTTAGGTGTGAACAAGGCCCGGAATAACAATTTCAGGTAAATTGGGAAGCCAAATCTGAAGGACAAAAATAAATTATCAGCGCTTTATTATTATTATCATTATTATTATCATTATTATTATTATTATTATTATTATTATTATTATTATTATTATTATTATTATTATTATTATTATTATTAAAACCTTCTTGCTTTTGCTTTCATTATAGTAGAGTCCTTTTACACACACAATCACCTGTGAGGTAGGATAAATGAGGTAACTAAAACATATGCATTCTGTTTGCAAAAAATTCTGATGTTAAGTGCTACTTAACTTGTACAGTGTTTATGTTTTTGTCATATTTGACTGTTAAATCACGCAAATTTAAAAAATACATTTTTTATCACCAGAGTTAAGCAGTATCCATCCTGCTCATTATTTATAAACGGGGGCTGTTTCGGAACACCGTGTGAACATAAGAAACCTCCTATAATCCAAAAATATGTTTTGGTTTTAAATAACCCAACATGGTGTGATAATCCGTAAAACAACAAACCACTCAATGTTTAACATTGATAATATTCTCCTAAGGTGAACACTTCCAAACAAATGCTTTTTTTTAAACTCTTATAAATATTTATTATCATGGATCTCTCGTTCTTCTTTGTACCTTTCTTTATCGTACCGAGTGCTCCAGTTATTATAGGTATAACCGCAGTTTTAAGATACCACACTTTTCTCGACATTGATGTGATTTCCTGAGTAGATGAACAGTTTCACACTCCTATTCTCCCAAGCTATGGGTTAAATAGTAGAGAGCACTGAGCTCATCGGACTTTTTTGGTAATCAGTCTAGGAGAAAGACAACAATGAACTAAAAAGAAAAAAAAACTGTATTTAGTCCTGGCGAAGAACACACTATAGACAGATTAACAAGATAGATAGATAGATAGATAGATAGATAGATAGATAGATATGAACGGAATGAGATAAATGGATAGATTATTTCAATCTATTATAGATTATCCCTCAAAGACTTTACTTATTATTATTATTATTATTATTATTATTTATTTCTGCTTTCTGTTTAGTACAGTCCCTTCTCGGGTCATCACCCGTGACCTAGGGTAACGCAAGGTATCTAAACATATGTATTCTGTTTACACATGTTCTGATGTTAAGTGCTACTTAACATGTACAGTGCTTATATATTCTTGATATTGATGAATAGATGAGGAGTTTCATATTCCTCTTCTCCCAATCTATGGGTTAAATAGGAGAGAGGACTGGGCTCACCGGTCTTTGTAGGCAACCACTCTAGGAGAAGGACAACTCTGAACTAAAAAAAAAAAATGTGTTTCTGATAAAGCACAAAGTATGCAGCTATTGAAAGGAACGTGGTGTTCACATTGACCCCAATGATCCCAACCGTATTTATTTAGATTTCCACTTGAAGATCCTTGAATTTTGAAGATTATTATTATTATTATTATTATTATTATTATTATTCCTTTTGCTTTCAGTGTAGTAGAGTCCTTTACCGGGTCATCACCTGTGAGCTAGAGTAAGGCAAGATAGCTAAACATATGCATTCTGTTTTTTGGGATTCTGATATTAAGTGCTACTTAACATGTAGAATGTTTATATTTTTCTTTACATTGATGAGATTCCCTACTGTAGATGAGCACTTCAGCACAATGTGCAAGATCTATTATTAACAAAATGCCGGGATTTTGTCAATATTCTTGGCTGAAATTTTCTTGATCATAAACACGAATCCAATTAGTATAATAATTATTTTAAAGTGAAAATGTTTTCAATTTCCATCTCAAGATCCTTATGCTGACTTAATTGGTCGTATTCTTTTACAGAGATGTTTTTATCCGAAAACACTGCCATATTTATGACGGGGCATTTTCTCGTAATCTTGAATTATAATGTTGGGTCTTTTTAAAAGATGATAATGCCACTAAGACGCAAAGGGGGCCACGGGGAGTGAAAAAAGAATGAGAAGTCTTCAAAAGAAACCAAAAACCCAATCCAAAACTGGAAACAAGGGATAAATCTCTACTCCTGTTCAAAAGACAGTGGAGGAAGATAGATAGATAGATAGATAGATAGATAGATAGATAGATAGATAGATATGAACATATATAGATAGATATGAACAGACTGAGATAGAGATAGAATAGACTGAGATAGATAGATAGATAGATAGATAGATAGATAGATAGGAAAAGGACCAAGATAGATAGATAGATAGATAGATAGATAGATAGATAACAGACTGGATAGATAGATACGAACAGACTGATAGATAGATAGATAGATGGACATAGATAGATAGATAGGATAGATAGATACAACAGATAGATACTGAGATAGATAGATAGATAGATAGATAGATAGATAGATAGATAGATAGATAGATAGATAGGAAAAGGACCAAGATAGATAGATAGATAGATAGATAGATAGATAGATAATAGATACGAACAGACTGGGATAGATAGATATAACAGACTGAGATAGATAGATAGATAGATAGATAGATAGATAGATAGATAGATAGATAGAAAAAAACCAAGATAGATAGATAGATATGAACAGAAGAAGATAGATGAATAGATTATTTTAATAAATTCACCCCAAGCAAGGCCATAATGCCACTAAAAGCAAAGGGGATACTGGGAAGGAAAGAGAATAAGAAAATTTAGAATGAACCGGAAAACCCAATCTGAAATCGGAAAGCAAAGGTTAAACCTCTACTCCTGTTCAAAAACCAGAAAAGGGAATAGATAGATAGATAGATAGATAGATAGATAGATAGATTGATATTGATTTGAGTCATAAATAATTTCCGTTAGGGAAACAATTGTAATGACGAATGTATCCTCTACTACTAATCACACATGGCAGTTAAATGGATTACACTAACATAGAATAGATAGATAGATAGATAGATAGATAGATAGATAGATAGATAGATACGAACATTTTTGTATTGTTTGAAAAAATTTCTATCTGCTGAAAGTCGATGTCTGCAGTAAACATGAGACTGACTGGTAAATTTCCAAAGGTATATATTCACTAATGGAATCCTACGAAATGACTGCCATTTAGAGGTGTGCGTTAACTGAAGAAATTACGCAACACTTATTTTGATTACCCACACCACTTAGAACGATTACTTTTGCTACTTATGTCAATGTAAAAACAATCTTACTTGACAATAATATAAGAGATGGCTATTAAAAAGCGCTGTTGATTATTTAGGGCTAATTTGTTAATTTTTTTAATCATTTCACCCCAGGCACAGCAATAAAGTCACTAAGACGCAAAGGGGTTACTGGATGTTAGAGAGTATGAGAAAATACTATTAAGGAGAGAAAACAATGAAAGAGACAATAATTAAGAAGACAGAAGATAGGAAATGAGACACTAAAATAAGTAACCAAATAATCGCTTCAAGTTCTCAGAATATCGGTGCCTTTAACTTGCTTTTGTAGCCATTCAGTCTACGCTGATTTAGATCCTTCTATAATATTCATGTCAGGATTGTGTGCTTTCAAAAAGACGTGTAGTCGTTTTGTAGAAATGCTCTTCATGTTGGAAGTGACAAATTGATAGAGCTTTGGATCTTGACAGCGTTGACCAAATGAACAATTATACATTTGTTAACCATGTTCTATAAAAATATGACCAATTTAACTTTGGGTTACTTAACTACAATATGGCAAATGTCTACACATAAAATAGACAATTTTTTTTTTTTTATAAATAAAAGCATATTTAATTTCAATGAAACCCACACCTACTTAACTTCAATAGTGAATGACCGCACATTGATGAGAGTCTCCTGAGTAGATGAGCAGTTTCATATTCCTCTTCTCCCCAGCTATGGGTTAAATAGCTGAAGAGCACTGGGCTCATCGGTTTTGTTGGCAATCAGGTAGGAGAAGGACAATTCGGAACTTAAAAAAGTATTTACCCCGGGCGAAGAACACATATCACAATATTTTTTATAAATCATATTTAATATCCTCTATAAAAAAGAACATTAACGAACTCAAAAATATAAAAAAAGTCACTTCTTCTTCTTCTTGCCCTCCTCCTCTTCCTCTTCCTTCTTCTTCTTCTCCTCCTTCTTCTTCTTGTCCTCCTAGCCTTCCTTCTTCTTCATCTCCTCCTCCTCCTCCTCCTTCTTCTTCTTCTTGTCCTCCTCCTGCTCCTCCTTCTCCTGCTTCTTGTTGTCCTCCTTCTCCTCTTTCTTCTTCTTCTTCTTGTCCTCCTACCTCCTCCTCCTTATTCTTCTTATCCTCCTACTCTTCCTCTTCCTTCTTCTTCTTCTTCTATTTCTGTCCTTTCATGACGTTGGCGATCATTAATAAATTTTTTTTTTTATATCTCCTAAACCTTGTTTCTCCACCCATTTACACAAAAATCTAAGTAGGTTATGCATTGTTTTCCTCTGTCTCTTTGCCTTCAATATGTCCTGTGAGTATCAATCTTTTCAAGCCCTCTTTCCTTATTATGTGCCCTAGAAATTTCAACTGTCTCTTTTCTGATGTTAAGTTTGAGTTCCATTTGGTTTACATTTTTTCTAAAACTTCGTTGTTGCTCACTTGTTTGGTCCATGGTATTCTCAGCATTCTTCTGTAGAATCACATTTCTGTTGCTTCAAGTCTGTTCTTCATCTGTGAGGAGATTGTCCAAAATTCAAATGGGAGACTGAAATTTTGACAAATCCGTTCTCTATGCTTTGTTTCTAAAAAAAATGTTTTGTTTCTTAACTTTTTCTTAGTTTTGAAAAGCATCTTTTGCTAAGAAAATGTCAGCAAACAAAAAAAATTTATTAAAAACTTCCCAATATTTAAATTTCCCGTTTCAAAATTTTGCTTAGAAAGGCATCTTTCGCTATCCCAATGCGCCTTCAGTTTCAGTGTCACACTTTCCGTCCTTTGTTAAAAAACACTTCCCAGATATTTAAATTTCCCTATTCCTAATACAATGCTTAGCTTTTGGAAGGCATCTTTCGCTATCCCAATGCCTTCAGTTTCCTTGTCAATTTCGTCCTTTGTAAAACACTTCCCAAATATTTAAATTTTCCCATTTCTTAAAAACACATTTTCGCTATCCCAATGCGCCTAAAATGAAAACTTTCCCTGTTTCTTAATACATTGCTTATATTTTTTCCCCGTTTCTTAATACTTTATTTTTGGAAGGCATCCCAATGCGCCTTCAGATTTCAATGTCACACTTTCCGTCCTTTGTTAAAAACACTTCCCAGATATTTAAATTTCCCTATTTTATATCATATTTCCTTAGCTTTTGGAAGGCATCTTTCGCTATCCCAATGACCTTCTGCTTTCGTGTCTTTTCCGTTTCAGTCACAATTTCCGTCCTTTTGTTAAAAACACTTCCCTTTCCGTCCTATTTAAATTTCCAGATGTTTCTTAATTTCTTTGCTTAGCTTTTTTTAAGGCATCTTTCTTTGTTACTATCCCACTGCGCCCAGATTTTCCCAAATTTCAAAAATCATATTTCTCAAACTCATCTTTCACACTTTTCCGTCCTTTTTGTTAAAACACTTCCCAGATATTTAAATTTCCTGTTTCTTAATACTTTGCTTAGCTTTTGGAAGGCATCTTTCGCTATCCCAATGCGCCTTCGGATTTCAGTGTCACACTTTCCGTCCTTTGATAAACACTTCCCCATATTTAAATTCCTTTTGTTTTCCTTAAACACTTCCCCCAGATATTTAAATTTCCGTCCTTTGATAAAAAAAAATGCTTTTTAAATTTCCTTTTTCTTAATTTTTTGGAAGGCATCTTTCGCTATCCCACTACGCCTTCGGATTTCAGTGTCACACTTTCCGTCCTTTGTTAAAAGGAAGATATTTAAATTTCCCTGTTTCTTAATACTTTTCTTAGCTTTTTCAGAAGGCATCTTTCCTTTCGCATTCCTTCTAATGTCCTTTAAATTATTTCATTCGTTCACACTTTCCGTCCTTTTTTAAACACTTCCCAGATATTTATATTTTTCTTAAATTTCCTTCCCTTTCTGTTTTCATACTTTTTTTAAAACTTCCCATCAAAATTTCCCTGTTTCTTAATACTTCCCACTTTTTGAGATCTTTCATTTTCAACTGCGCCTTCAGTTTCAGTGTCACATTTCAAACCTTTGTTAAAACTATTTAAATTTTCCCTTTTCTTAATACTTTCCTTAGCTTTTGGAAGGCATCTTTCGCTATCCCACTGCGCCTTCGGATTTCAGTGTCACACTTTCCGTCCTTTGTTAAAACACTTCCCAGATATTTAAATTTCCCTGTTTCTTAATACTTTGCTTAGCTTTTGGAAGGCATCTTTCGCTATCCCACTGCGCCTTCGGATTTCAGTGTCACACTTTTCCGTCCTTTTGTTAAAACACTTCCCAGATATTTAAATTTCCCTGTTTCTTAATACTTTGCTTAGCTTTTGAAGGCATCTTTTCCGTCTATCCCACACTTCCCAGCTTTCCCTGTTTCTTAATACTTTCCTTAGCTTTTTGGAAGGCATGTCGCTATCCTACAGCGCCTTCAGTTTCACCTTTCCGTCCTTTGTTAAAACACTTCCCAGATATTTAAATTTCCCTGTTTCTTAATACTTTGCTTAGCTTTTGGAAGGCATCTTTCGCTATCCCGCCTTCAGTGTCATTTCCGTCCTTTGTTAAAACACTTCTTCTTATTTTTGAGTTTTGGAAGGCATCTTTCGCTATCCGTCCTTCAGTTTCAGTGTCCAAAACATCTTTATTCCCAGATATTTAAATTTCCCTGTTTCTTAATACTTTCCTTAGCTTTTGGAAGGCATCTTTCGCTATCCCACTGCGCCTTCAGGATTTCAGTGTCACACTTTCCGTCCTTTGTTAAAACACTTCCCAGATATTTAAATTTCCCTGTTTCTTAATACTTTCCTTAGCTTTTGGAAGGCATCTTTCGCTATCCCAATGCGCCTTCGGATTTCAGTGTCACACTTTGCGTCCTTTTTAAAACACTTCCCAGATATTTAAATTTCCTGTTTCTTAATACTTTCCTTAGCTTTTGGAAGGCATCTTTCGCTATCCCACTGCGCCTTCAGATTTCAGTGTCACACTTTCCGTCCTTTGTTAAAACACTTCCCAGATATTTAAATTTCCTTGTTTGTTAATACTTTCCTTAATGCTTTTTTTCAGAAGGCATTTTTCACTTCCCAGCGCTTCGGATTTCAATACTTTTGTCCATCTTTCCTATCCTTTGTTTTCAAACAAACACTTCCCTGATATTTAAATTTCCCTGTTTTTCCCTGTTTCTTAATACTTTCCTTAGCTTTTGAAGGCATCTTTTAAATTTCCTATCCCAATGCGCCTTCGATTTCAGTGTCACACTTTCCGTCCTTTGTTAAAACACTTCCCAGATATTTAAATTTCCCTGTTTCTTAATACTTTGTTTAGCTTTTGGAAGGCATCTTTCCTCCCACTGCGCCTTCGGATTTCAGTGTCACACTTTCCGTCCTTTAAAAACACTTCCCAGATATTTAAATTTCCCTGTTTCTTAATACTTTAGCTTTTAAGGCATCTTTCGCTAAGGCATTTCAGTGTCACAATTCCGTCCGCCTGTCCCAGATATTTAAATTTCCTGTTTCTTAATGTTAGCTTTTTGGAAGGCATCCTATCCACTGCGCCTTCGGTTCAGTGTCAAATATCCTTTGTTAAAACACTTCCCAGATATTTAAATTTCCCTGTTTCTTAATACTTTGACTTAATCGCAGGAAGGCATCTTTCGCTATCCTGGATTGCCTTCAGTTTCAATGTCCACTTTCTCCTTTGTCTTCCCCCAGATATTTAAATTTCCTTGTTTCTTAATATTTCCTATAAAAAGGAAGGCATCTTTCGCTATCCTGATTTTGTAATTTCCCAGATATCGTAAATTTCCCTGTTTCTTAATACTTTCCTTAGCTTTTGGAAGGCATCTTTCGCTATCCCAATGCGCCTTCGGATTTCAGTGTCACACTTTCCGTCCTTTGTTAAAACACTTCCCAGATATTTAAATTTCCCTGTTTCTTAATACTTTCCTTAGCTTTTGGAAGGCATCTTTCGCTATCCCACTGCGCCTTCGGATTTCAGTGTCACACTTTCCGTCCTTTGTTAAAACACTTCCCAGATATTTAAATTTCCCTGTTTCTTAATACTTTGCTTAGCTTTTGGAAGGCATCTTTCGCTATCCCAATGCGCCTTCGGATTTCAGTGTCACACTTTCCGTCCTTTGTTAAAACACTTCCCCAGATATTTAAATTTCCTTTTGGAAGGCATTTTTATCTTAATACATTGTTTTGCACTTTGAAGGCATCTTTTGGCTATTTCCATCCTGCGCCTTCAGTTTCAGTGTCACTCTTTCCGTCCTTTGTTAAAACACTTCCCAGATATTTAAATT
>CAHIKZ030005234.1:0-11084 GCA_903632075.3 Acanthosepion pharaonis | reverse complement strand
TCAGGTGGTTGGGATGTCTAATTGAACCTTTATTTCTCGGCTTCACTAGGGTAGACTGTTTCTAGTTCCACGTGCCATGTCTAATGGAGTTGATTCCCCTGTCCAAGTTTTCCACTGCCTTAACCAGGTGTTGAACACCCTTAGGTCCTGTCACTGGATCTAACCAAAGCCTTTATCCACTGTGCCATGTGTCCTTGATTTACCTTGCATAAAAAAAAAAAAAAAAAATGATCTGATTTTTAAGAAAATTATATGAAGTTCTTGAACTAGCTTTCTGAAAATATAAAATTTGATGCATTAGGTGTCCAAAAATGTTTTCAAAGAGATTGCAGAATAATACTTTCATCTACTAAAAAAAGATTTTAGTTTTTTTTTTTTTTTTTTAATCCTTTCACCCCCCCTCCCCAAAGCAAGGCAATAAAGATGCAAAGGGGTTACTAGGTGTGAGGGAACCAGAAGAAAACATTAAGGAAAGAGAAAAAAAAAAGAACAGGAATTAAGAAGATTGAAGACTAAAAATAATGTTTGATATTGCATTTGGATTTTTGAAGATTAAAGTTGACTGGAAAGCAAGACGGGAAAAGTTCTACAAGTGAGAAGTGCAAGAGAAGAAATTGTTAGCATAGAACTTGCAAAAGTTACACAAATTGTTATAATTGATGTAGGCAGAATTTTGGGGTTGATAATGTAAAATTTAAGAATAGATTAAGTAAATAAAGGTTGATAATTTATGCCAATGTTTTACAACTGGATGCCCTTCTTAAATTTATCATGTGACAATGAATTCATTCACATAAATAAAGTGTTTATGAATTCACTTGGTCACATTTCACCGCTAAAGTGAAACAATAAATAAAATATATTTCATTTTATTAAAATGATTTTAAATGTCATTTTCAGGAGGAAATCTAAAAAAAATAAATTTGATCCAGTGGATGTAATGATTTCAGTTTCAGAAAATTAAGGTAGATTAATTTGTTATAAAATTTAATATCTATTTTATTTTAAATTATATTTTTTACCTGTAACTTCAAGAACAAACCTATTTTTCATTAAGCTTGCAGATTTTCATTTTATAATCAATTCACCCAAGCAAGCGACACACTTCTATTAAGATGCAAAGGGTTATGGGGAGTCAAATAGAATTAAAAGATTTTAGAAGAAATCGAAACCTGATCTTAAAACAGGGAACAAAGGATAAACTTTTTACTCCTGTTTGAAAGACTGGGAGAAGTGTGAACCGGACAATAGGCAAACCTATTTACTCCTATTGATGAGAAAAAAATAGTAAATAAAATTTCAGAGTTCAGATAGACATTTAGGAGTATAGAGTATTTTATTGGTTTCAATTAAATATTCTTGTTTCTTACCAATAATCTGAGAGGATGACATTAATTATACTAATTCACCTTTATCAATTGTTACATTGAATTATTTTCCGTTGCAAGTACAATATTTAGTCTTTGCATTGATACAGTAAACTTGAAAACAGTTTAACAAGGGTAAACAAGTGAATATTTTTTGTGTGGTCATGTCTGCTTGTATACCATTGACAATTATCTAAAGAACAAGAAAAAAGATTTGGAATAATAATTCTTTACCTTGATTTATTTTTTGAATACTTGTTTCTCTGATTAAGTCAGCTTTCAAAAGTTAAAAATTATCAATTCACACTTCATGTATTAGTAGTCACTAATACAATCACTACATATATTGTATATGCAAGTCAACTAATGGATAATCTTCTTTTTTCCTTAGATTTATGTTCGGTTTTAAAAAAACCAAAGAAACATATTTTTAATATTTTAAATGCTGCCTTTGAACATTTTTTTATCATCTCATTGTATATGAAAAATGTAAACAAATTTAAAATTCTTGAAAATCCGGTATTTGTCATAGTGATGTTCCAAAGTCTGTTAGTAAATTTAAGAATTAAAACAAAATGGGGGAAAAAAAAGGTTTATTTATCTACACTAACTTGTGAGGTCAAAGGACAAGTTAGAAAAACACTAGTTCTACCCCTGTCCGAAAGAGTGCGGCGAGGGGAAGTAAAAAAAAAAAAAAAAAAAAAACCTAAAGAAGTACAGAAGACCAACAGTGCCATAATCAAGAATTTGTTAATATATTTATCTTTAAGTTTAAAACTAAATTTTTTTTAATGTTATATAACCAATAGTTTAAGAATATAATTTTTTATTTTAGACACTTGTATTAAACTTAGCATGATGAATAGTTTTATTTTTGATACTGACTGAATGGGCAATATGAAATAAGATTAAAATACTCTTCTGATATTGAATAGCCATCAGTCAAGGTGAGATATCAAAATTATTTTCCTTTTTGTACACTCATACCAAAAGTTACCTAACAGTTGCTAAAAGGAAAAAATAAAATTTTTTTTTTTTTTTTTTTTTTTTAAAAAAGGTTCTCAATTGAAAATGATAGCATTAAATTTTAAAAATTTTCAAACATGTCTTTATTTAATAAAATAAACTCTAGTGACAAACAACAATGGGATTAATTTCCAAATTGCACTGAAAAATTCTAAATAATTTTTTAAAAAGTAGATATTAAATTTAGATTTTTTTTTTTTTTTCTCTGAAAGAAAATAATGTTTAAATTATGTTTATAACCAATTCTCAAAAAAAATGTTTTTTTGACTTGTATTGCATACTTTTTAACAAGATGCAAGCTGAATTTTCTGTGTGTTCACACTTGATATTGCATAAAAATAAAATCTTTTACTGAAATAATATCTTCAAAGATTTTCATCTAATTTTAACTGTAAAAAAACATCCTCCCCAAAAATATTTCCCCCAAATTTTTTTTAATAAAATAACCTAGGTACTTCTACTTTGCTGAAAAACAGCATAGAATGATGAAAAAGAGGTCTCAAACTTAATAACAGTTTTATCATTAAAATATTTGCCGTTATTAAGAGGAAAGAACAAAGTATTTTTTAATTATTTTTCAAAATTTTTTCTTGTTTAAAATTTTGGTTAAAAATCTTTTGTTTTTATTTTATGGTTGATGTAATATGATTAGTGCTTTTGTGTTTTCCAGTGAAACACATTGATTTGGAAATTCTTGCAAAAATCAAATAATTCTTGGATTTTAATGAAACTTTCAGGACTTATTCACAAATAAATGAAGTTATTTTTTGAATTTTCTGTTTTAGAAAATCTTGGTAAAATTTTTTTTTTTTACATTACAATACACTTAATTTCATGAAATTTTGAGAAATGAAGTTTTCTTTCAAAAATTTATTAGTAAAAGTAGGATTCCTTGAGAATATAGATAATCCATTTTTTTTTTTTTTTTTCAAACTACTACTGTTTTCCTGAAAATCTGCAATTGAGTACTAAACTAAAAAAAAAAATAAAAAACTATGACATTTAATTAGAAAAGCTTTTAATTACTTTTATAAATAAGATTTATTAAGGACTATTGTCTTAAAAAATTGTTTTTTGATGAATAATGAATTTTTACAAGAATTGTTTTCATTTTTAAAATTTTCATTATAATTTATAATAATTTAAAATCGTTTAAAATTCTACATTACTATTTTTCTTTTGAGTGATATTGTAATTAAGTGGAAACTATATTTATGAATCAAAAATTGAAAAGCTTAATATAAGTTGTTTTGCACAAAGATTTTTAAAATAATTTTTAATTATTTTTTAGTTTAAACATTTCCATTTTTGTATGTATGGTAGTCTATACATGACATTATTATTAAAAGTCACGTGTTGTAAGTTGTCCTAACTTTACTGCCAATAAAGACATGATCAAAAGAAGACCTATTGTATACTATATTTTTTATGATATAAGTAAGTAATATTTGTTTCAAATCAGATTAATTTGACTTTAAATTTGCTAATTTTACTCAAATAACGTGTCACAAATATATATATATTTTATTTTTGGAAAATTTCAAAAATCGATATTTTTGTTTTGTGTACAAATTTCTTAAAATTAAGAAAATGGCCTCTTAAGAAAATTTTCTTAAATCGGCCAAAAAGTTGAGATTCCAATCAATATAATTTCTATATGAAATACACCAGAGCATTTTGCTTACTGGAAATAGTAAATTTAATCATGTAGCTTTAAATTAAAGTTAAAATGAAATCTTCAAGAATGCTTTTTCATTTTGAAAAATTCATTTCAAACTTTAGGTATTGAAAATTAATACAGAATTAGTGGAGGTACCTAAAAGTAAAACTGACCTGGATACAGAAATTGATAGATGTCAGAGAAATAAGTTTTTTTTTTTTTCCTTTCCTTTCCTTTCATGTGACTTAATGTTTTCTAAACTTTTGTAATGTATTAGTCATGTTCAATTATGTAGATTTCATGCATAATCACAAGTCAGATACCCTCTTGGTAATAAACATTAATCTTCCCCTACCTGAAGCAGGTCAAGGGGGAGAAATACTTTATTTTGTTGACATAAAGGTAAAGAATATATTCATTCTTTAGAGTACATAAATTTTAAAATCTATTGGTAAATTTGACATTTCCAAGCATGGTTTTTGTATATAATGTTGAATTCAGTGTTTTGTTATACTTGTTACATTTTAAGAGACTGTTTTGTCATAATTGGTTAATGTTTAGCACTTTACATCATTTATAAATATTACTTTCCCCTTTTACTGTATATGGAATCCCTTTAAAATAAAAATACAGTATTTTATTAGTTCTATATATTTGAAATTGCAATACCTGGCTTTCAATTTCGGTGAAGATTGTTTTAGGTGTTGCTTTAAGAAGGTTATGACTACACAACCCAAAAATTCAAATTCAACTTGCATTGGCAGGACTAATATTTTGCTTGCCGAAAATAGTCACCTACAGAGTGCTAAAGGTTTTTAATAGCTGACATTGAGAAAGAAACACTTTTTGGAACTTGAACATTGCCCCCTCCCCTGTTTAGAGGGTTGGATGTTAGTGATGTTACAACTCTTTTCATCACAAATTAAGAAAAGTCTTGAAGTAACAGAAGAATATTGAGAAAATTATGGATAGAACACGTGATGAATAAGGTTTTAAGGAAAACAGGGATTATGAAGAAATTGTTGTTGTGATAATCAAAGAGACAGTTGAAAATTTAGGGAACATGTTAGGAAAGCATGGTTGGAGAATTTAACACTTACAGGGAAGCAAAGAAAAAAGAAGGAACAAGTACAAAGCATGTCATAAAAGTGTAAGTATTACTGTGAGCAACAAAGACTGGAGGCTGTGGAGAACCATGATTGTCTACATTCTGAAGGGATAAAACAAAAAGTGAGAGATATGAATTGAAACTTGTTACTGTAAGGTGTAAACTAATATAGAGGATGAAAATTTAATTTTGAAACTAAATTTATGGTAAGCTAATATCAGAGATATTTGTATTTTATGTAACTGTTTATGGTGGAAAAGAGAGAATGAATCAAAACCTGAAATCTCATTTTTAACCAAAGTTTTTTTTTTTTTTTTTTTTAAATGACTAAATATTTACACAAGTATTAACTCAATGAATCTCTGCTATTTTATATTATGATACTTAATATATTTAATTTTTTTTTTTTTTTTTTTTTTTTTTTTTAAAACCATCACTTTTTACCTCAGTCTTTAGTTCTCATAGTTTAAACTTTACTGCAAAGGCTATTTTATTTACATTGTTTGGACTGTTGTCCTCATTTTTGTTGCCATATTTTGCTGTTGTATGCTCCAGCCTTCTTCAGATGATTAGAATTCAAGGACATATGGCCCAGTGGATAAGTGTTGGTTAAATCCAGTGACTTGACCCAGAGTTGTGAGCTCAATACCTGGCTACAGCAGTGGTGAACAAAAACTTGGAAGAGCCATGGCACCATGAAACTAGAACAATCTACCCTGGTGGATGATATAAAAGGTTGAATTCAAAATTCCATTCACCTAAAGAAGGCTGGAGCATACAAAAGGCTGAAACGTTGTGAATATGGCAATGAAGATGAGGACAATAGTCTGAACAATGTAAATAGTGTAAATAATTACAATCTCAGAAATATAGGCAGATATTAAAAGCTATTTTCATCTTTTATTGTCTTTTGTTAGTGAATTTAGATCTAGTGCATTTAACCTACTTCAACTTCACAGACAGGTCCTTTGCTTTGGTTAAAGTTTTTGGCTTGATCTTCATTTCATGAATTCTAAATGTTTTACTTGTTAATTAAACTAAATATTGATTTTTTTTCTTTCTTTTCATATGTGACAAAATTCTGTTTCTTTTCCTCTTTTTTTTTTTTTTTTTTTTTTTAAGACTAATAACTAATATATAGTAGTAGATTAAGTCTAAATAATTTTGTCAAACTTGGACCTTTATGCCTGTAAAAAAAACAGTGTGCCAAAAAGGACAGTTTTTCCATTGGCATCACTATTATTTTAATTATCTTCATTTCTTGGCTTTGTTTATTGTTTTAAAAAGCAATAATTCGAATTGTAATAAAACCTGATGAAAGTGAGTTTATGTTATCATTTTTTTTCTTTTAGGCTTTACCATGAAAATACTAAACACTATTTATTAGATTATTTACAAGAATAAATATATACAACATTCTAAAACCTAATACAATTAAACTAATGCAATGCAATATTTATCATTTACCAATTTATAAAGAAATATGAAAACAATTTTTTATTCATAAATTTATAAACATTTAGTAAATTATTAAAATATGTGAACCAGCTATAAGGAAATCCTTACTTACTATTTTATGAAGTTTGATCAATTGGCTGGTGTTTTGCCAACCATTCCAATAAACAATCTAATAAATCACAAAACTATCTATATGCCTCTCATCTAGAATCACAGGTCACATACCAGTCTGGAAGAGAAACAATCATACAGGTCATAGCCTTAGAACAAATTGAAAAACTCTTAGAATTCAATAAACCTGCTTATATTATTTTCATTGACTTTACAAGAGCTTTTGACAGTATCAAATTATCTTACTTGTGGAAGCTCTTGGAGGAAACATCCATAAATAGAAAATACATAAACCTTCTCAAATCTATATACAATAACTCTAAGGCATGAATCATAACTGACATTGGTATTTCATGTCCTGTAAACATTTTAAAAGAAATGAAACTAGAGGATATTCTATCCTCACTTCAATTATACACAAAACAGAAAATCAAACTCTGTCAGCTGGTGGTCATCTGCTTTCAAACCTAGGATATGCTGATACCATCATGGCTGTGAATGACTTCAATCAAGAAATACAAAAATTTATAAACACATTTACCAAAAATGCAAAGGAAGTAGGTCTGATTATAAATCTAAGTGCATGGACACTAATAAAGATAATGCCCCTTTAAATAAAACAATCTATGGAAAACCTATTCAACAAGAAATTGAATTTGTCTCTTGGCCACACACTTTTATCTTTGAATGAAAGTTCAGTTCCTGTTCAACATAGAACAGATCTTGGGCAGTGTTTGAAAAAAAAAAAAAAAAAACCCTAAAAAACAAATCTCTAACATTCCATGTTCCCTAGAAAATTAAAGCTAAGATCTACAACATATCCTGTCCTGCTTTATAGCCTGGATTGTGCCAACTGGACTATAACTCTTAAGAATCATGCAATTCATGACCAAAAAATTGCACAAAGATACAAACCCTTCTGGGCACAACTAGTCTGATCCCAATCATTATCTAAATAAAGAGTAAAACCCTTAAGCTATATGGTCACATCAAACAAAACAAAAAATTATCAAAAATATATATTGACGGGATGATTGCTGGAAAAATATGCAAGGAAACCCAGATTAGAAGGTGGTATGACAACACCATCAAATGGACACAAATCGATCTTGGATACTTAAGCCAACCTAACCAGGGCTGTGGATACTGGAGTGAATTGGGTTATATGAGTTCACATTTTGATATAGGCAAAGAGTGTTCTATGATGATGGAGTGGTACTTGAGGAGCCACAATTGTCATGACCACAATTCTCATGTATTCATTTGTTTTATGTTCCCTGTACGCAATATCGAGCAGTTTTCTTAAGCACTTGATTTTGAATGAAACTCTAATCTTTTCTCTTTTTGCCATTTATGTCCATGTTCTTGCAACAATGCAGCAGGGTTTTTATGACATTTGTATGATTTGAAGAGACTCAATTTTGGAACTGCTATTGCCCTTCCACACTCTTTCCAGTCTGGCAATTACTGCTATGGCTGTGGAAACCCGTATTTAAAAATTTCTGTTGTTGTAAAAGTTTAATTTACTTCTGCATAATGGAATAAATGTTTTTGTTTTCTTTTTAATGCAGATGGAGAATATTGAAAATTACCAAATTAATTTAAAAAAGATGTTCCTATTTATGATTTAGAAAAATAAAATACCCACCACAATTTTATGAGAACCAACAAAAAAGATTACACCGATTATAATTGGCTTTTTACTAAAAAACAATAAAAAAAAAAAAAAAAAACTATTACCAGACATTGTCTAAATGGCTGTAGAATGGACCTAATGAAACAATGTGTTTGAAAAGAAAAAAAAAACTAAGATTGCTATATTAGCAATATCAAATTCTAAATTCATTCACTTTATTATTCATTTCTTTACCATGTGATATGTTTATTATATACTGAGCATTGTTAATAATTTATAAAAAGAATTGACCTTAAATTCTTTTATTTACTTTTGTGAGACATAAAATTAAGGATTTCCTCATCTTTTCACCATAAAAACTGTCATATAGGAAGAAAATGAGTAACTACTAACACTGAGGTTCGAGCGTGACACTCTGGACATATGAATGTTTTCCACCAGGTGTATAAATAGCAGTCTAAGGCTACTGACTGGAGTTGATTATTGAGTGACGATTGAGTGGAACTATCCAGTCAAATTATTGTGCATCGATTATTTAGGTTTTGATTTAGGATTTACTGGATGTTAAGCCGAGCCACGCTACTAGCAAGGTATTCACTAAAATGGTTAATTATCTTTGGTTGACTTCTTTGTTCTTAAGTATTTATTTGCGGTTGTAATTAAATACTGTTCTATTTTAACATTGAAGTCTTGATTTATACTTAATTATTAATGGCCACTGTATGTCACAAAAAAAAAAAAAAACAAATACAGGGATTTAAAATTTCCTATCTTTGATTTATTTATTGAATTTGGGAATGATGCATATTTCAGTTGTTAAATCTTGAGTTTATTGCTCTAGTAAAACCTCAATTTTGACTCGGTCCATCTCTTTGGTATCTACAAGATACAAATAGTTTACCTTGTATGTATTGGCTGCAATTCAGCAAACTACTACCAGCTCACCTGAAGGCTTATGAGGGTCCTTCTGAAATGCCTTCTACAGATAAAATGCTATTCCTAAAATCTTCATTCCTTGCCAAAGTTCATCTTCAAATGTTCTAGATGAATACAAACATATATTTGAAATACTTTTTTTACTTCAGCTGAAAGGTCAAAGTAAGGTTATGGACAAATTATACAATGCTTTGATTAGCTGAATGAAAAGCTTATTTAAATATCACATGTGGTATTTGTTACAATAATTCATAAACTTATATTTCTAAAATTATTGTTGTTCAAGAAACAAAATTCAAGTCTATCAAAATTTGAAAGAAGAAATTTCTTTTTAAGACAGCAAAGCATAAGCATTTATATTTACTTACATGTTTGTATTATATAAACCGTAAAATACTAACAAAAGTAATACATGTTTCAAAAATTTAGGGAATCTACTTTTACATGAATTCTTTGAGGAAATTTATATCTTTTCAGCTATGTCAACATTTAATTTTGTATAAAGATAAAGAAAATTTTCTGATTTCAAATTTGATAGATAATTTTTATGTCGGAATAATAATTATTCAACAATTGACAGAAATAAACCACTATTGTAAGAATAGCATGCTTCTTAAAATATTTAATATATATAGACACAATTAAAAAAAAAAAAAAAAAATTATATCTTGTTATTTGGGTTTGGAGAGCCATGAGATAGACTAACAAATACCTAACTATTCCTTTTTGATGCACTAGTCCTCTGATGTCTTAAAAATAAAAAGTGATGTAAAGTTTTAGTCCTAACCAGTAACCAAAATTCAACCCAGCATTAGAATTTGGGGTAATAGGAAGGCTTTTATCAGCACCGCTTTATATATATATATATATATATATATATATATATATATATAGGATTTTAAGTGATGTTAAAATATAAAAAAGCCATTATACACAACTGTTGTTTTATTTTTACCAAATTAAATATATAAAGAAATTTACTTTAGAGATCATGAAAGATCCTATGCATATTATGGGAAATATTAGTGAAACATATATACTCAATAAAAAGCTCTTTTTTATGGATCATGTCCTTTCAGTATATGGAGGATCATGGCTCTCTATAACTTTTTGTTGCAGACTGGATTAGGAAATTTTCTAAAAGGTTTTACTTAGTTGCTGAATTATTGATTACCAGGAATTCAATTCTTCACTTTGTCCTTTTATCTTAAATTCTTTATCAAAAGTTTTCTCTTAATTTTTACCTAATCCACTGTTTAGTTTTTAATTCTGACAGTTTTGTAAAATCCATAATATTCAAATGTCATGAATATGAAGTTAAAACAAATTGTTACATTGTTGTTCTATGTCTGTATTTGCATGCAAAGGATTAATTTCACTTACTGTTTCTAATTTTCATCATCCAAGCAACATCATGTAAGCATTAATTAGGCCTTCAAACAATAATTACAATTTGATTCTCTAAAGTACTTTTAAGTTCTACTTTTCTTTTTATCAGTAAATGAAGAGTGTAAAATTAAATTTCATTGCATAAAGGTGCCTCTACTTTTAGCAATAGAAACAACAATGTTCATAAGTTATTATTGAATCCAAAGGAATTAGTTTTCTTATTTTTCAACATTGACATAATAAACTTTTTTTTTTTTTTTTTTTTTTTTTTTTTTTTTTTTTTTTTTTTTTTAGTAATGTGATATCACTTAAAATGAAATCTCTACAGATTAGTATTGGTACTTTACTTTTTTTTTTTTTTTTTTTTTTTTTGTAAGTAGTTCAATTGGTAAG
>CAHIKZ030005233.1:1630000-1705182 GCA_903632075.3 Acanthosepion pharaonis | reverse complement strand
GAGCAGCATAAAAGTGAACCCCTAAGACAGGTGTTGGCAACCTTTTAGAGAAAGGAGTCCAGAAATCTATGCTGTGTCTCAGAGGAGGGCCATAATATCAAATGTACTATAATAAATTGTCTCGACTTCAGACCACTCCACCCAGAAGGGTGCCTTGGTCTGGATGTTTTAAAGGAAAAACAACAAAGTTAATGCTATATTATTTAAACAAGGTTCTTTATTTTACTACAGAAATAACAGGATAACAATTAACATGATCAACAAAAAATGAAAATTACTTACTACGAAAGAAATACAGTCAGAAAGGACAAATTATTTAAGGAGTCACTTGTTTCTGCTTATTACTTGATAACTTCTCCACATCAGGTGAAATATTTTTCTCAATGACAGAAAGAAAGCATTATCAAGGTTTTCTTTGTCATCACCCAACCTTGTTCTTAAACGACTTTTCGTATATTTCATTTTCAAAATAAGTTATTTACAAGCATATGTTCTTACAAATAATGGTACCATCATTTTTGCATTATTTAATAGGCTTTTATATTTTCCACTTGGCAAAACAGATTTTTTTTTTTTTGTAAAAGTCAGTGGTGTATTTGGAATTAAATTTTGATTTAAAAAATTTGTTGCATTGTAAGCCAATTAATCCCAACTGATATTTTTCTGCCACTTACGCCACAAATGATTTAGATAATTAGTGTCCAAGTGTTAAGTTGGTAGGCTGGACAGAAATCTGTTGTGGGACCGATGTGGCCAAGACCCCTGCCCTAACATAATATTAAAAAAAAAGTATTTTTTTACCCCAGATAATAAACCAATCTTAAACTATGGATTTATAAGTTTGGTTTGTTTTACGGCATATCAACCTCAATGGGTTATTTAATGCTGACAAAATTTTCATTGTTGATAATATTTTCATTCTAAAAATCTATTTCTGGTAATAGGTTTTCATTCTAAAAATCTATTTCTGGTAATAGGTTTTCATTCTAAAAATCTATTTCTGGTAATAGGTTTTCATTCTAAAAATCTATTTCTGGTAATAGGTTTTCATTCTAAAAATCTATTTCTGGTAATAGGTTTTCATTCTAAAAATCTATTTCTAAAGGTTTTCATTCTAAAAATTTCTGGTAATAGGTTTTCATTCTAAAAATCTATTTCTGGTAATAGGTTTTCATTCTAAAAATCTATTTCTGGTAATAGGTTTTTCATCTATTTCTGGTAATAGGTTTTCAAAAAATCTATTTCTGGTAATAGGTTTTCATTCTAAAAATCTATTTCTGGTAATAGGTTTTCATTCTAAAAATCTATTTCTGGTAATAGGTTTTCATTCTAAAATCTATTTTTCTGGTAATAATAGGTTTTCATTCTAAAAATCTATTTCTGGTATTCTAAAATGGGTTTTTTCATTCTAAAATCTATTTCTGGTAATAGGTTTTCATTCTAAAATCTATTTCTGGTAATAGGTTTTCATTCTAAAATCTATTTCTGGTAATAGGTTTTCATTCTAAAAATCTATTTCTGGTAATAGGTTTTCATTCTAAAAATCTATTTCTGGTAATAGGTTTTCATTCTAAAAATCTATTTCTGGTAATAGGTTTTCATTCTAAAAATCTATTTCTGGTAATAGGTTTTCTAAAAAAAATTCTAAAATCTATTTCTGGTAATATTCTAAAATCTATTTCTGGTTTTCCTTTTTTCCTTTTGCTGGTATTTTTTTTCAAAAATGTATAGCTGGTAATGTTTTGTTTTTCAAAACTGTATTTTTTCTGCAAAGTAACTCTGGTATCAAAACCCACCCCCAGACCTTTACAGTGCTCCGCCCGCAGTTTGGGGGCCAACCACCTGCCCACAGCTGGGACCCCAACAGGTGCCACCACCCCAGGTCAGGGTGGACCCAGGAACAGCAACAAATAAGAGGTGGATCCACACTCCTCAAAAACCAGAGGCATACATAGTTTATGTACTACGTCTGGTGATGTAGTTTATCATCATACCCAGGACAGATACATTTATTAAGAAAAACCTTTACCTTTACAACCACTTTCAAAAAATTTTATCTAGCTGGAATAGTAATTAAAAATTAAGATGTGCAAAAATAAGTGAACCCTTACATTTAATATTTGGTGACTCCTCCTTTTAAGGTCATCATGAGGACCAGTCATTTCTATAATTTTTAAGAGGTTTCTAAGAGTAGTAAGCATCAGTTTGTTGCCATTCTTCTTGGCAAAGCTTCCACAATTGCTCGACACTATCTGGGTTTCTTGCATGTACTGCCTTCTTTAACTTGAATCACAGATTTTCAGTTGGGTTTAGGTTAGGACTTTGACTCAAGCATTCCAAGACTTGAAATTTCTTTTTTCGAACACATTCTTTTATGAAGATCCTTGTCCTCTTGGAAAAAACCAGCTCTGATCTAAACCTAATTTTTGAACCAAGGGCAAGACACTTTCATTCACAATTGCTTGGTATCTATCTTATAGAGTCCGTTGTGCCATTAATAGGTACTCTTTTGACCGTACCAGATGCAGCAAAGCACCCCAACATCATAATGTTGCTCCTACCATGTTTAATGGTTGGTATCAAATTCTTCTCTTCAAAAGCTATATTAGGAGCTCACCAGAGATACTATCTATTGTTCCTCCCAAAAAAACTCTCGTTTGGTCTCATCTGACCATAAAACCTTCTACCAGAAGGTTTCTAGTTCAGTTATGAGCAAAGTGAGGCTCACAGGCCACATGTCGCCCATTTCGTTTTCTGAATGGCATGCCAAATTCTCTGATAACTTTTGTTTAAATTTTGTTTATTTCATTTTGTCCTCACTTGTTCACTCACATTTTCTCAATCATTATTTATATATGTGGTTATGCATAAGCACAATCTTTCTTGAATTTTATAACTTCATTGAAGGTAGCGTTATTATTTCAAATGATTGGTGATTTTCACTAAGGAAGACTATGTGTATAAATATAATTTGCTTTAGAAACAGGACATTCATAATAATTTTTTTGTCTGGAAAAGAAATATATTTTCTGGAGAAGAAACATTTTTTTTTTTAATTTAAAAATTATTTTTTTATATTTTCAAATGTATAAATTAGAAAGAAATCACATGCAACACTGTGTGTTAACTACTGTCGTTGGTGATAAAATTAGACTGGGACTTCATTTTTTAATTATTGAGAAGACTTTTCTCCAAAAACAATCAACTTTTCACCATTTCTATGGCAGATGCCTACATGTATGGTGTGATGAAATTGGCTGAAACAGCTTAAACAAAAAAATTACCTTGGATCTTTTTAGTAGTGCAGCCCACCGTATGATGAGCTATATCTGATGTGGCATATTGGTCAGAAAAGGTTATTCTAGCTTATTAATATGAGCTTTGGCGTAGTTGAGCTGAACTTGTTTGTGCTTTTTCATAAGCAGTGGCTTTTTTTCTAGGTATACCGCCATGAAGACTAGCTTTGTTTAGGTTTCATTGAACTGACCGAATCAAAAAGTACTTGTAAACACATAGAAGAAACTGAACAGGATTCTCTACTTTAATAATTTTCATCCAGATGGATATCACTTATTTGAAAATTAGAAAAATAAAATAAAAAGTTAAACTGAACTTTGTCAGTCATATTTAACAAAATTTGTTTGGATGAATTCTGAACTATTATTAGAGAGGAGCTGTCTGATATGACAGTCCTGGTGAAGATTATTCAGATAAATTGCATGTGGGTTTAGGTGAAAGAGGAGTTGTTGTGCAGCCTATACAAGAAATCTTGTTTATTATTTACAATATCCACATAATGTCTATTTTTTTTCAATGACATGCTTACAGGGACTATATATATATATATATATATAAAAAAAACACACATTAGGAAAAATTTCCACCAATGAAAAGTGCATATAAAAAAGAAAAATCAAGTATAAACAGTCAATTGCTGATACCCCCTGACAAGTGGAGGGAGTGATCCTTGCTGTAAAACTCTGGGGTCGGGATGTTGAAAGTAACATCAATCAGTTCAGTGACAAACCTTTTACTTGTATTAAATATATATATATATATATATATAAAAATAAAAGGCAAAAGGAAAACTTATGTTAGTCAACACATTGTCCTCTGATGGACTTTATGTAAGATAATTGTTTCTTTTGTCATTATGTTGTTCTTTTACAAATTTTAGTTATATTTGAAATTTTACACACACATATATATATATATATATATATATATATATATATGTGTGTGTGTGTGTATATATATATATGTGTGTGTGTGTGTGTGTGTGTGTAAAAAATATAAAATTTCCTTTTGCCTTTTATATATATATATATATATATATATATATATATATATATATATATAATATATATAAAAATTACCAGTAAAAGATTTTTTCAGCTGAATGATGTTCCTTCAGCATCTTGACTCCAGAATTTCATAGATGAAACCATTCGTCCATTCTACAGGGTTATCAGCAATTGACTGCTTCTATTTCTCTATATTTTTATGCACATCATTAGTGCAAATTGTTTTTTTTTTCATAGTGCACAAGTGCAAATTCATATGTCCATGTGAAAAATGTTGTGATTATTTGTCTTTTTTGGGTTTTTTTACTCACTCCTTAATCTCTTTTTTTTTTTTCTTTTCCTCTTTTCTTTCAATTTTTGGCACACATATATATCTCTGATTGAGTCACAAGTTATTTCAGTGTTAGGAAATTAATTATGACAATTATACCATCCTTGCTACTAATCATACATGGAAGTTAAGAATAAATTAATACTAATATACATTAGATTTTATTTTGACAACCCACACAATAGATTAAAAGAATAAATTTTATCTTCATGACAATGCAAGATTGCGTATGCCATGAATGACATAGAAAAAAATTTTGGAACTCAGTTGGTCCATTCGACTATGCTAGACATATTCCCTTGACTTTGCACCAAAATGTTTTTATGGGGGAGATCTTTCTCTAACAAAATCCCGATCTAAAAGTTTGTCAGAAGCTTTTTCATATCAAAATTTTAATAATTCTACTCAAAAGGTATTGAAGAACTGCCTGATAAATGGCAAGATGTTGTTGCAAATAATGGTGAATATATAATCAAATAAAATGTAATTGTACTTTATTTATTACAAAATAAAGTTGATAAAAACAAAAATTGTTCATGGTTCAACCTAATAAACAAAATGAAAAATTGTCTATGATTCAATTGAATAAACAAAAGCAAAGTCGAGAGAAAATATTTGAAAACATTATTCAAGCTTCACAGTAAAGAGAGAATTAGAAATCCTACCAGGATTTATTATTGGCATCCACAATCTTAACAATATAAGAAATGCAGACGACACATCGCATCCTCTCCACAGACATTTTCAACCTATACTGCAAGGCAATTCTGAGAGAATTCAAGATTCATTACTGGCAGCCATAATCTTAACATTAGGTATGTAGATGACATACAGTTAATAGAAGACATAAAAAAAGAAACTATTGACAACAAGGTCTCATCAATTCCCAGTTGAATTGGCTAGATGCAACTCTAAGTTCTATGCTAACAGTTTCTTTTCTCACACTTCTCACTTGTAGAACTCTCTTCCAACTACATACAGACAACCTTGATCTTAAAAATTTTGAATGCAATGTCAATTGTTATCCATTGGCTTGATTACTGTTCAATTATTCTTTCTCCTTAATGTTTCTCTTTTTCCTTAAACTTTCACACTAAGTAACCCCCTTGTATCTTAGTGGCTTTACTGCCTTGCCTGGGGTGATATGATTTAAAAAAAAAAAAAAAAAAAAAAAATCTTCTGGTAATGTAGCTGAACCAGATTTTATAACAGTTTGTTCAAAAGGATGTCTCAAATGTTACAGGTGGTCAAAATGGGAGTAAAAAGTGTAATTTAATCATGAAACTCCACAGGAAAAAAATACAAATCATGACTTTAGTGAATTAACAAAGCCAAACACACACACAGGTTTTGTTACACCAATCAACAAAAAAAAAAGAGGAAACACTTAATTTGTCATAGTATTTTGTGATGAATCATTTAGAATACACAAACTCTAAAATCATGCAAACACGAAACAAAAACGAAAAAGATAGGTTTTACATCACAACTTAACTGACTACTCCACTCCTGAAAAAATACGAAAAATTGTGGGGTCGGGGGAATTTGTGTAGAATGACATTCATTTAACCTTTCAATACGGACAACATTTATCAAAATAAAAACATTTTGATTTTTATCATTTCAGAAATGGGGGTCTTGTTCATAATATAAATACATTAGCAAAATGATCCCCAACTTCTTAAAGAGCTAGCTTTTGTTTATAAATGTCAGTTTGAAACTGTGCTTATGTCATTGATAACAGCATACTTTGACAAATTAGGAAAACAGACAAGATCAGTAAAATTCAGTTATTAATGACAAGCATTTTCAAACACAACATTTATAAATAAAAAGAAAGTACTAATAACTCTTTAAGAAGTCAGGAATCAATTTGATATTGTATTTATATTACAAACAGAACCCTCTTCTGAAATTATAAAACCAAAAAATTAAATTATTTTTGATTTCAATAAATGTCGTGTTGTGAGGAATGTCTAATGAATACTGATCTACAAAAATTATTTCCTACCAAAATTTTCCAAATTTTTTATGATCAGACCAGTCAATGTAACTAGTGTCAGCTTGATTACAGTTCATCTTGCACAGTATTTTGAGAGGCAATATTAAATGAAAAGGGGAATATGAATGAAAAAAAAAATTTAAAAAAAAAAATATTTTACCTCCTCTTACACAGAAGTTATATCTCACTATGTTTAAGCAGGTTTCTAAGATTTTTTTTTGTTTTTTTTTTTGTTCTCCTGACATTCATAAGTAAGCAGTTGCACATTACCTTAATAGGATGTACAGTTGGCAAAGACGTCATATGTGGTTTGGGGTGGGAACTCATATACAGGAGGGCAGACTGATAAACTTTTATTAGGAAAGGTCGTGGAATTTGCGGGGGTTTGTTATAATTTTGATTTAACTCATGTTTAAGTGAACTGACAGGACAAATGACAATCCCCAAAACAAGAAACATAAAATCCAAAGACATTACACTAATACTAGAAAGAATACTTCAGAGAATTCTTCCACAATGAAAGCGGACAATACACAGAAAAGACCAGAAATATTAAAATGTGATGTGAAATCAGCACTGAGCAAAATGAACAGAAAGAAAGCAGTGAAGTGAGGTGGAATTGTAATAGAGTGGCTGACAACCTTAGAAGATTTGGGCATTGGCAAGATCAGAGACATAATAAATGAAATATACAACAGTGGTGAGATATTGGAAGACGTAAGTAACTGCATTTTCATAGCCCTGCACGAGAAGAAATTTCAAACAAATGAAAACTCTATCAATCAACCTAAATAGCCATATCCAAATTCTGACAAAGAGTACAGAGAAGAATTAGACCAGAAATTTAGACAAGAACAGTGTGGTTTTATTACAGACACCAAAAGAAGGAATAGGATATTTACCTCGGAACAATATCAGAAAGAGCAATACAAATGCAAAAGAATGTATTATAGATTACGCAAAAGTGTTACATAAAGTACGTCACAGAGGTAACTCAACATGGTGTCATGGCTAGCAAGCTTGTCTCGCTAGAACAATTGCAACTGTGAAAGGGGGGTTGTGATCCTCACTGGGTGTCCTATACTTTTGGCCTTGTGCCACATCTAAGCTACACTTACAAAATCACTATAAAGTATGTTACAAAGAACTGCAAATGAAGCTCGATATGTTTTTTTTTTCATATCCCACCATACAAAGCAGTAAAGCTCCCCTGGGTTACCGAGTGTGAAAGAATAATGAAAAAAAGAGAAACATTATTTAAGAGCGAGAACAATTACCGAACAGTGATCAAGAAGACTGTAGATAACGATTGACATTAATTTTCAAAAATTTAAATGCAAAGTTGGCTAGAAAGCATGAAGCCAGAAGAGAGTTCCACAAGCGAGAAGTGCGATAAAAGAAACTGTTTACATAGAACTTACAGTTACATCTTGCCAATTCAACTGTGACGGTTGTCAATCTAGTAGTGTGCTTAAGTTCATAAAGGCTAGGTATCATAGAGAAGAGTTCATCTAAACAATTACAATGAAAGCATTTATAGAAAATGCAAGCTACATTATGGCGGTGGGAAAGTCACTGAAAGTGGAGAATGATATTAGAATAATTTAGAACAGGGGTTCTCAACAGGGGTGAAATTCACCCCAGGGGGCGGGGTGAATTTTGGATTTTCAGGTGTGAATTATGACCACAGTAAGTTTAAGGGGGAGGAGAGCAATTTGGCCGGTCACCTTGAAAAGGAGGGGGTGATGGCATTCTGACAAATGGTGAAAGGGGTGCATGGGGCAAGCAAGGTTGAGAAGCCCTGATCTTGAATATATATATATATATATATATATTTTAGGAGCAAACCACCTGAATATGGATAGAAAATGAATCCAGTAAATATACAAAAATAGAAAAGGATGTAAGACAAGGATGCGTTTTCTCACCAGACTTATACAACATTTACAGTGAAGCAATTCTGAGAGAATTACAAGTCCTACCAGGATTCATTATTGGCGCCCACAATCTTAACATTAAATATGCAGCTGACACAATGTTGATAGCAGATATAGAAAGGAAACTACAGAAACTCCTATAAAAGGTAATAAAGGAAGGCAAGAAGAAAGGACTAAACACCAACTGAAAGAAGACTATGTATGGTTGTTAGTAAAACGGACAGCTCAACATGTGAATTACTAATTGAAGATGCCGAAATTAGACAAGTACAAAAATTTACATATTGAGGAATGGTTTTAACAGATGGACAGTGTAACACCAAAATTCGTAGGTGCATTGAATTAGCAAAAGAATGTTTTTCAAAAGTTAAGCAAAGTATTAAGAAACAGGAAAATTTTATTAAAAAAAAAAGAAAAAAAAAAAAAAGAAGAAAACAGTATTGAACTATTATGTAATATCAATCCTTATCAATGAATGCTGGACAATCTCCTCAAAGATGAAGAGACTTGAAGCAACAGAAATGTGGTTCTACAGAAGGATACTGAGAATACGATGGACTGAACATGTGAGCAATGATGAAGTCTGAGAGAAAATGGACACAAAAAGGAAACTTTTATTTAGCATCAGAAAGAAATAGTGGGAATTTCTAGGGCACATAATGTGGAAAGAAGTCTTAGAAATTTTGACACTCACAAGGCATATTGAAGGTAAAAGGAAAGCAGCACATAAACCTAAGAAGCTTGTGTAAATGCTTGGTAGAACAGGGATAAGGAGAAATAGCAAAAAGACACAATTTAAGAAGAGCTACAAAGGGCAGGAAATTGTGGAGAGCCATGATCATTCACATCCTGAACAGACACAGCACATAGAAGATTGATTGATTTGTCTTTTACAGCTCATCAACCTTTTGCACATTATTTAAAACCAGAATATATTTTTAGATTGTCAGAATTTGTTTGAGATAATGACTTACTGATAAAAGTCTTACTAATTAACCCATAGCTGGGGGTGGGAGTAATACCTTCCCTACCTCCTCAAAGGTATTTATGTAAAAGTGAATATAATGAATCCAATGGTAATTGACTTCAGCTCTCCAAGCCATTATCCATGACACTCCTAACACATCCTAGCTTACAGCACATAGCATTCCCAAGTGGTCACCCACGAAGGTACTGACTGGGCTCGCTATTGCTTAACTTCACTAATCATACAAGATAGGTTTGGTTTATTTTAATAATATGGTAATATTTTTTTTTCAAAAATGTATTGCTGCTAACATTTATTTTCTTCAAAAAAAGGATTGCTGGTATTAAAACTTATTTTTTACCCTTTTATAGTGCTTTGACCCCAGTTTGGGGTTAACTATTTACTCATATTTGGGACTGTAACAGGTGCTACCACCCCAGGCCAGGGTGGACCTGGGAACAGCAGCAATTAAGTGGTGGTTTCATGCTCCACAAAACCTCTTGATCAGAGGCCTTGATGTTGGACATAGTTTAGCGTCTTACCCAGGACATGGTTCATTTTGTTTTACAGCATATCCCTATTGCAGGTAACATTTTTTTTCAAAAATGTATTACTGGTAATATTTTTCCCTTCCAGAAATCTATTTATGGTAATATTTTTTTTCCTTCCAGAAATCTATTTCTGGTAATACTTTTTTTATTCAAAAATGTATCACTAGTATTATTTTTTTTTTTTTAAATAATGTATAGAAGATACTATTTTTTATCAAAAATGTATTGCTGGTAATATTCTTTTTCTGTGTGTCGTCTTGCCTGGGACGCGGATGCAGTGTATCGTCTTGCCCGGGTTTGCAGATGCAGTGTATCGTCTTGCCCAAATGAAATCGTACAACAACTGTTTCTATGTGAATGGCCATAAACCCAGTACATTGAAAAACAGATTTTAAAACCTAATAATTTGGATAGAAAAGAACTTGTCACAGTTATTAGAAACTAGCAGCATGTCCCGGTGTTGCCCGTGCTCGATTCAAAAATTATATGACTCATACAGCAATCACTATCACGTGACTTAAAATATTTTTGCCCTTCCTTGCCTTTAAAGGAGTGCCCTTTGCCGTGCTGATGTTGCTACATGTCTTACTTCTTGCCTATCTCACACTGTAAATTTTTTCTAAGCTCTATACTAAACATTAAATCTGTTACGTAAAAAGAACTAAACAAAATGAACACAAAACAATCAGCTTTAAAAAAGAACTCGTAACTGGAAAAGCCAAATGAAAAAAAGAATGTTAACGACAAAGACTTTTTCACACCCAACCCAGTTCTGAGGAATCAGAATCAATGTCGAGTTTAAGCAAGTGAATGAGCCAATTGGAGTAAAGTGCTATGCAGATTTAAATTTTTCCCACTTGAGACGAATGCAGTTATCGATTTTTTTTTTGCATGCTAGTTAACATTTGTGTCACTCTGGCCAGTAGAAAATGCCCACAAACTACATGAAAACTGCCATAGAAGCATGAAAAAAAAAAAAAAATCGATTATTTCCACTATTGATGGGAGTTGGGAAATGCAAAGTCAGTCTTGGCCTTCCCGCTAACTTGGAGCATGTGCATGTAAATTTTGGTGCAAATCGGTTGAAAATTGCAGCCGTGCATTCATCACACACACACACACACACATCCTGCTTTTTATAGATAGAGATTAAATGGTACTGCTTGATATACTATACAGACATTATGTATGATTCATTGACGCAAGTAAAAATCACTAAAATTAACTTAAACCATTCATGACATCAGTATTAATTACCCTGCATTTTGTTCTCATTAACTTCCCAATTGTTATTGCAGGCACAAACCTAGTAAACAGAGCCATTTTCTTTGATGCAATCATCCATGCAAGAGTTAACAGGCACACAGTGCAAAAAAAAAATAAATAAATAAAATTGCAGTTAGCAAGTCTTTTGGATCAAGAAATTCTCAGACTACCTCGGCCTTCAAGAGGGGGAACAGCAGGGTTTTAGGAGAAATTAAATTGGAGTGAGTGGATTTTAAAATATTCTTCACCCCTGCTGGATTATTTAATGTCAAAATCTTTACCCTTTTTTTCAATGACCGTATATCATGCAACCTTTGAAGGCCTAATTTTGAAGCTAACAGTAAACGGATATATAGTTTGGTCAATGGATTAGCCAGGACCAGCAGTACATAAGCTAATTTTATATCTCATGTATGATATGACCACCTTAAAATTAGCTTCAAAATTAGGTCTTCAAAAGTTGCAGGATACATGAGTAGATACTGTATATCCTAGTCCAAGCACTTATTTGATTAAGGGATATATAAATATTTGTCACTTATATTTGTAGTGAGTTTGATCCTAACTGGGTGCTCCATACTTTCAGCCTCGTACCGCACCTAACATTTGCTTAGAAAGAGGGCACTTCAACTTGGTGCAATAATTAGCAAGCTTATCTTGCTAGATCGATTACAACCGAGTAGTCAGTTCGATCCTTAATGGGTGAGCCAAACTTTCAGCCATGTGCCACATCTAAGCCTCACTTAGAAAGAGAGCACTCAATGTGGTGTGATGGTTAGCAAGCTTGTCTTGCTAGATTGATCATGACTGAGTAGCAAGTTCAATCCTCACTAGGTGCTCTATACTTTTGGCCTTGTGCCATACCTAAGCTATGCTTAGAAAATCACTATATTTGGGTCTATAAGCATTTACTTAGTTCAGAGTCAAGTAAATATTTTTATTTTTTTTTTTTTTTTTTTACTGTTACTTCCCTCAGTACAAGACCTAAGGGCCACTCAGGATAGAGGCTTACTGAGTATAACTGTTGTAAGGAAGGGGAAAGTAAGAGAGTATACTAAGGATGAGTAAGATAAATATCAGTTGATTAGTTTGGTTTGTGCATATCAACCTCAATGGGTTATTTAATGCCAACCAGATTTTTATTGCCAGTATTTTTTTTTCAAAAATGTATTACTGGTAATAATTTTTCCTTCAAAAATGGTTTGCTGGTATTTTTCCAAAATATATTGCTAGTATTAAAACCTATATTTATACTTTCATAGTGTTTTGACCCATTTTGGAGGGTTAAATATTTTCCCGTAGTTGGGACCCTAACAGTTGCTACCATCCTAGGTCAGTATGAACCTGGGAACACCAGCAATTGAGAGGTGGTTCCACGCTCCTCAAAACCTCCTGATCAGAGGCCTTGCTGTTGGATGTAGTTTATGGTCATAACCAGGACAAAATATCAGTTGACCCTGGACTTAAAGAGACCAAGATTATAGTTGTTGAAGAAGCATTCTCTTGGGAGTTTGTGCCACAATGTAACAGTTCTGGAGGAGAAAATGTCTGAAATGGAACTTTTAAAAGAGAATGGGGATTGTTTACCCCCATGAACATGTCGCCTTAGCTGGAAAAATCTTACTTGGTGGAATTAATGAATGTAACTCGTCCTAACATCTGCTATAGTATTAGTGATATAGCAGTGAAAAGCTGGTAGGGTTTTGTCTGTGGGATAAGGGTTTCAGAGTGGAGAATAATTCTGAAAGCACTTTTGGACACTGTCAAGGCTGGTCAGCAAGCATGGGACAGAACCAGATCAGATATGGCAGCAATGGTCCATTCTTGGTCTAATTTGGCTTGTTTAGCCTATAAGCATTTACATGGTTTGGGAATAGGCAAATTGGCTGTTTACATTTGTGTTGATAAGAACTTGGTTGATTTGAGAAAGGTAGATTTTATATATTTATTCAGAGGCTTATATTTGAGTGTTTAAGCATTTACTTGGTCCAGGGATAGATAAATATTAGTCATTTATCAGAGTCTCTTAGCCAGTGATTCCCAACCACTGGGCCATGGCATGTGTGTGTGTGTGTGTGTGTGTGTGTGTGTGTCTAAGTATTAATAGTACAGAGTTAGTATTTGAAAAAATGATTAAGTATTGAACTTTTTTTTTTTTTTTTACAAATAATTCTTTTCACTATTCTTTTATTTTATTTTAAATACTTTAATATTCATTTTTAAAAAAATAAAAGTATTTTTTTTAAATTTAACTTTAAAATTTTCCTTCATTTGAATAAAATGAATACTAACCCTTCTTTCCATATAATTGTATTCAACATTCTTTGTTTAATTCAAAATTTTTACAAAGTTATATTGAACTAGCAGCATGGCCCGGCGTTGCCCGTGCTTGATTCAAAAATCGTACGACTCATACAGCAATCGCTATCACTTGACTTAAAATATTTTTGCCCTTTGCCATGCTGATGTTGCTACATGCCTTACTTCTTGCCTATCTCACACTGCAAATTTTTTCTAAGCTCCATACTAAACATTGAATCTGTTACGAAAAAAGAACTAAACAAAATGAACACAAAACGATCAGCTTTAAAAAAGGACTCGTAACTGAAAAAAACGAATGAAAAAAGAATGTTTACAACAAATACTTTTTCACAACCAACCCAGTTCTGCGGAATCAGAAGCAACGTTGAGTTTAAGCAAGCAAATGAGCTAATTGGAGTAAAGTGCCATGCAGATTTAAATTTTTCCCACTTGTGACGAATTTTTTTTGCATGCTTGCATGCTAGTTAGCATTCGTGAGTCAGCTGTTGGCTCACATGCTGGCCAATAGAATCTTACTGCCTATTCGTGGCAGCTAGCTATAGGCTCTCACTTAGGCCAGTAGAAAATGACTGCAAACTACATGAAAACTGCCATAAAAGCATGAAAAAATCGATTATTTCCACTATCGATAGGAGTTGGTAAATGCAAAGTCAGTCTTGGCCTTCTCACTAACTTGGAGCATGTGCATGTAAATTTTGGTGCAAATCCATCGAAAATTGCAGTTGTGCATTCGTTACACACACACACACACACACACACACACATCCTGCCTTTTATAGATAGAGATTATGAATTAATATTGTCAAAGTTTCCGATATGAATCATTGAGTATTTGATTTAATAATTTTCTAATTTTTTAAAAGTATATTCTCTGAAATATGTATAAAATGAAAATGACATTAATTGTACTGAAATTGTAATTTTTATCATAGAAACATTTTACATATTTGCGAATGTCTTTTTTTAAATCTATGTTTTTATTTCATAACATTTAAATGTATACCCTTTAAAAATTTTGCTAAGTGTGCTGTGTTATTTTCATTTGCTCCTAGGTGTGCCATTACTTAAAAAGTTTGAGAAACACTGCTCTAAGTATTTACTTGATCCAGGGATAGTTAAATATTGGTCACTTATATTCGAATCTCAAAGCATTTATTTGTCACATGGCACCTCATGTCCAACAGTGTGGCCTCTTCGCTTTCACAATCACGTATATATTCTTTCTATGGCAGATCAGCGTGTCAGAGATGTCCAAAAAGCTTTTGTGTATCACTGTCACCTGAAGTTCAATATCTGTATCAATGCCAACTTTGCTTATCACCAGAGCAACATCCCTGACAAGTCCAAACTGGGAGAAGAAAGCTCCCAAATGATCCTTGTTTATGTTTATATGCACCCCAAGCATTACCTTGGTTTTTCTAGCGCTCATATACTCTGTCTGCAACCTCAGATTTGATAGTGAAGATGCTTCCTGCAAGTTTCTTGGTTGCTTCTTTCATTGACAACAGGATGTCCCACATGGAATTGTTTCACATTGTGAGTGCTTGTGCTCCAATATTAAGGCTTTTAAGAGCCTTCCCCATCATCTCTCTGCTAACACAGACTAACTTTCTGGTCTTAATATCTGTAGTCAGCAGGGAGATGGTCCAGGTGGTCACCACGCAGCCAAGGTTAATGGTATCATTAGGAGTTCATTACCAGAGATATACTCTTGGTAACGTGCCTGAATTCTGGTGAAATGTTGGGCATCTTTTTTTTCTTGGGCCTAGCAAAGGCCCAAGATGTGTTCTGGTCCGAGTTGGTAGCCTCTTTAGAAAGTGTCTGGTCAGCATTAATAGACTCCCTAGGAAGCAACTGGTCAGTTTGTAGCCTCTTGGGAAGGCAGCATGGTTTTAAGAGGTGGTCAGGACCTTCCATAGGTATTCTTGGTAATTTCCTTGGTAAAATCCTTGGTAGAATCCGTGGTACAAAACTCAGTGAGCTACTGCCTCTTTTTATCCACATGACTTAATGTATGAAGAGTCAGCATCTTCATGGTAAAATCCTTGGTAATCATAGTTTTATCCGGTGGGGGGGATACGCCTTGGAGGTGGACACAAAAAAGGTCTTTTTTTACTGACCTTATGACAGTAATTTCTTAAAAGAGTTAAAATCTGTCTGGGTCAAGTTGATAAGAACAGATACTACACTTTGGCCTTAGACAAAAGGCTGAGAAGCAAATGTATTTTTTTGCTGCCCCATGCTGACAGGATGTGACACAAGGTCATTTTAATGTGGGAAGCCTGAGAGCATGCACCCAGGCAAAGTCCAAAAATAACTAAGCCCCTTCAACATTACTACTGATCTCCCCTCTTCAGTGCAATGATGAAGGTATTGCCGCAGGCAGCTCATTTCCTCAAGACTGGCAACATCTCAATGATATTTTCAGTTGCACTTCGTCTGCAAACAGCAACACAATTAAGAGATGAAATGTAGTTTATCTTCCCCATGGCAGATACTACACTTTGATCCTAGCCAAAAGCCTGAGAAGCCATGGCAAATGCAATAAAAGCGCCATTTTTCAAATGTACCATATTAATTGATGGAAGGCAAAAAACCAGTTACCATAAATAAAATAACATCATCTGCAGAATTATTCTAAAATTATTATTAAGAGAAATGTTCATAAGATGGGGATTTGGCTAGAAAGAAAGAAAAGATAGAAAAGTTTAACATCACCAGCCAATACTTCATAAAATCTGTTTCAGTGGAAAAGAAAAAAAAATTGCCAATCTCATTTATACCTCTTCTTAAAATTGTTAAGCTCAAATATTTTAATGATGTAATAGGGGAATTTCTACAGATAGTTTCTTTTGGCATTGAAATAATTCCTCAAAAAATTTAAATAAAACCAGGAAATTTTCACGGGTCTTTTTAGTTATTATTATTGTTATTATTATTATTATTTTTGTTGGATATTCCCTTCTTGGGTTGATTTTGGAACTGTGATATTGCACTCAATTTGAAAGTTGGGGTTTGAAATGATAAATAACGACAAAATATCTTTTCCAAATCGTTACAGTTTGTTGAGGAAATGAGTTTAAAGAGGAAGTTTTACTTTCATTCTAGTAATCAATGAAAACCTAAAAGCAGAGCCTTATAAAAATTTATAAATTTACTGAAGCTTTACAAATTGTATATTGACAAGATACATAGCAGAAGCACATTATTAATCATTGTGCCATCAAATAAGACTTTCATTTACTTCAAAGGGTAATTAGACTGAACAATTTAGCTATATTATGATGTAATATGTTATACAGTACAGTAGCTTTAGCAGGATTTTCAATAAACAATGCAAATTTAAAACATTTTGTCTTATAATTTGTGCCCAGCAGTATTATGGTGTTTTATACACTTTTATCTATTTTTTTGTTTTTATTAATTATGATCTTATAAATCTTATTTATTGAGTAGCCTTTTTTGTAATCTATAAATTTTTTATACAATTCAAAAAAAATTGTGTATTTTGCTTGTTGTGATTCATAATTAGAATTCTGGTTTGAATATATTTTCCATTCAATGTATATAATACAAAAGATATCAATTTTACTTGGATTTATTCTTGAAATAGTAAAATTTTGGAAGTCAGTTTATAAGCAAAAACCTGCAGAAATTAGGTGTTTCTGTACATTGTTCTCAGACAATCTTTAAAACTAAATGCTCAAAAATTGGTAAAGCTATACATCTTACTTTTGATGTCAGTACTTATATCAAACCTCTGTTTTCACACTGAGTGCAATGTTGATTTTCTAAAAAAGTGCTTGAACATATTTTTGAAATTCCTGATGGCTCATTGAATCCCATTTTATTAGAGTGCTAATTAACAATTATGGAAAATTCTCAAAGAATTATGAGAACTGATCTTGAAGAAACTTAATGGCATAAACTGAAGTAATGAAGGAGAATATCAAAGCCACTAATCTGAATTTGTTTTTTTGCTTTCCAAGAAGATAAAAAAATGATAAGAATAAAGAACAATTTCTTAAGAAAAGAAATGAATAATCCCAGTCTAATTTAAAAGAAGCAAAAGTCTACAAAAATGTCAAAGACAATATAAGGAATCAGTTACATTTGCTGCATCATGATGTTTGAATAATTAACAGCAGAATGTGGGAATTGAATTATGGCTTTTTCTAAGATAAACATGAAAAGAATTATTCCAAATGGAAAGGAATAATTGTACATTGGATTATTAACAGAAAAAGAACTTGCAACATAATCATTTTTTTTTTTAAGACATTTTTATGTTTATACATTCTTTTTTATAGACAAATATTTAAGTAAATGCTCTGTTTATAATAAACAGTATTAACAACATTTACCGGCCAGGATGCATATTTTCTATGAAAATTTCTTGGACATTCAGGCCAGTAAATGTTGTTAATACTGTTTATTATAAACAGAGTATTTACTTAAATATTTGTATCTATAAAAAAAGAATGCATAAACATAAAAATGTCTTAAAACAATTGTTGGATTTTGTCTATTTCATAATCATTTTTGTTTGAATCTTTGAGATGAGGAATCATGAAGTAGTTCTTTTTCATTAATACATGAGAATTTTTGTTAGAATCTTTGAGATTGATAATTTTCAACATGAGGAACTAGACATTGAATTCTTTTTTCAAGTGTAAGTGTCCTGATAAAGTTCATCACTATTTTGGTGATAACAAACACTTCAAATGAGGTATTGGACATTGTTCTTTTTGGGCTAATTGTTGGCAAACATCTCAGAAGATAATGGGAGTACCTTCATTTCTTAGAATCATTCCCACTGAGAGCAACATCTAGAATGATTTGCTAATCCCATTTTTAAATGCTGAATGTGTATAAGAAAGCAATATCTGAGGCATGAACTAGATTTTGCCATCTTTTTGCTTTGTACTGTCTTCTATCTTCCATCAGATGGCTATGCTTATCCAAGTGGACTTCTCAAAAAGTATGTCCCTAATTGCTGCAGTAACCCACAAGTTGTTCCCTGGATCAATATCTGGGAATTTCAAGACATTTGTAAGCATCATAAAAGCAATATGGGTATTGTACCCTGGCTAGTTCAATGTATATAACATCTTTTGTTACATGACCATACTCTATGATAGAAATAGGAAAAACAGTCCCAAGTGTCACCTACCTAACCTACCTCAGGCAGGGGCAAGTGAATCCTTGAATAAGCAGCCCAATAGATTGGAAATGGGATTTGCATTTTGATTTCTGCTGTAGTGCACATTTCACTTTTTGTTTCTTTATGAACACGCAGCGGGTTTTTCCCAGTTTTGGGGCACACTAAAGTGAATGGGAAAACATGGAGTGATTTGTCCAGCCAAAGAAGGATCCAGAGTATGTTGACATTTTATTTTTCATTTTCTTCTTATTAGATATTGTCAAGTTTTTATATGGATTTTTTTTTTAAATGGCTTTATTTTGAAAACTGAAAAAGGACAGTATTAAAAAAAATGAATTTGTAGGTTTTAAAAAATATGAAATTACAAAATTTTTTATTATAATTTTATTTTTAGAAAACAAATAAAACTGCTTTTATAATTCACACAAATATTAAAAATCCTTAAAACTAGAAACTTCTTGGACATAGAGCAGCTTCACTGACCATGAAAATTTGATTTGTCACTTGCTAAATATCAAAGAAAACACTTTTTGTGGGGTGTTTTCTGTATTAACTGAAGGTTAAAAGTATTTTCAATTATAATTATGTAATAATTCTGGAGGATCAGTTTATTACTTAATAACAATAGAAAATCGATCCCCCATTTTCAGTTGTAGAATCTTATATTAATCCGAGATTAAAATTAATATCATCCCAAAGTGCTAACCTTGATTGAGAGTCATAATTCTAAAGGTTATAAATCAGTTTCATAAATCCAAAGTCAAAGTAATTTGTGAGGATGGGGGTTCATAAATCAAAAAGCATTAAAAAAAAAAAAAAAATCCATGTCCATTACTTGCAACAGACAACTATCTTTTATCTATATTTTTGAGATGAGGTATTGTAACTAGTTACATTGTTAGGACTGTTGTCCTCATCTTTATTATCATGTTCATGTTTCAACCATTCTAGGCTCTGGTCTTCTTCAGGTGATATGCGTTGGAATTTCAAACCGAACACTTTATTTCATCCACTGAGGTAGATTGTTCTAGTTCCACATGCCATGCCTTTTCTGGATATTCTACTTTCAGTTATCTCCCTTTTAATAATTCAACTCTCCAAGTTTTTGTTCACCTCTGCTGTGGCCAGGTATTGAACTCATAACTCTTTGGGTTAAGTCACTGGATTACTTCAACCAATGCTTTTATCCACTGGGCTATGTGTTGTTCGGGACAGCAGAGATGTTCAGTTCAAAATCCCAATGTATATCACCTGAAGAAGGCCGGAGTGTACAACGGTTGAAACATTGTGAAATTGACAAATATGAGGACAACAATCCAAACGATGTAAATAGTGCAAACAGATACAACTATTTCACTCATGAAGAACAGAGAAAAAAATTTTTTCCCTCCAACTCATAAAAAAATGGTGTTTTTTTACTGGGGTAAAAGAATGCTGGGATTGGTGGAGACAGGTAGACAAGCACTAAAATTATCAGGTGGCACTAAAGTAGACCTGATCTTTATTTTGATTTTCTTTTTTGACAAACAGCACAAAGAACGCAGATTCTTTCTTAAAAAGGTAAAACTTGGTTTTCTTCTTTATCACCAAACTTCGTAAATGAGAAACGATCTATCATTAATACACACCTTCGCTAAATTTCCTGAAGGGTATTCATGACATTTAATTCCAGATCACTAGTTTTCTAGGGCTTTCTTTTATGTTCCTAGTCCCATTTTTTTTTTCAGATCTCACCACATTTTTGGCTACTGATAAGCACTTTCTCTGAAGAAACAAGTTTGAGAATGCACATTCAACCGTAAACAATTTATACTTACAGAATAAATCAAGATATCAAGAAAGGTGAAGAACAGTAAACAAAAATACCACATCCAACTAAGCATCCACTCATATTGTAGGCTTTGTCTCATTCATTATCTTTCATTTTTGTTTTAAAATTAAAAATGGATAATTACTGATTATAGATCAGTTCAAACTGAGTTTGCACAAAAGAGACAAACAAAGCAGACATTGGTGGGCTTAGAGCCACTTATTGATCAAAACACGAATAATGAGCAGGTTAACACATGAAAAAAAAACGGAATACATTATAAATATTAGATTTCTAATTAAAACTTAAGGTTTTACATCTAGAAACCCTGGTCTTCACTGAAGAGTCAAAATTCATGAAAATTTTGCCTTTAACTCCATCAGATATCTTTTGGAGAGCTTTTCAAGACTAAAAATGGATTAAACATCCCAAATGGCAATCTAGATAATGATTTTCTAATAAACACAAGGAATGTTATGTTGAAAACTGATATTTGGCAGCCAGCAAAAGCAAAAAATGGTCAGTTTGAAGTATGAATGAAATGGAGTACATTTTAAATATCTTTCAGAGAGCATTTTTTTTTTTACATTTTGCAGATTTAAATTGCTTACTTAAAAAGGAGAAAAATTGTTAAATGTGAACCTTCATTTACACAAAAAAAAAAATGAAGTCAGAAAAATAGTTTTTTTTTTCCTTTGATACCGCTATTATTTTAACTGCTTTCTCTCCAATGCAATGTTTATTCTTTTAAAAGTGAGGATTAGAATGTATATACAAAATTCTGTAATTTCCTTTAGTCTATTCATCACATCCTCTAAAATAGCTATACATTGACGAATCAAAATGACCAAATTTGGGGAGAAATGCAAACAAGTAAGGGAGGGTACAAAGTACAATTGGTTTTACTAGCGTGCATAACTTAATACAATAAATTTCCATTCATTTTTTTGGAAAAATTAAAAAGCCCAAGAACATGCACCCGTTGGTTGTGCTTGCATCAGTATTACTATCGATTCACTCTTTAGTGCAATGACGGTGTTACTTTCATGGGCAGTTATTTCCTAAATTTGAGCAACTCCATAATATTTTTAGTGGCACTCTGACCACAGACACAACCAAGTTGCACTCTGTCCAAAGAAAGAAATTTATCCAAGAGCAGATACTACATGTTGATCCCAGCCAAAAGGTGGGTGGCCATGATAATTCTGCCATTTTTGAGATGCACAGTATCAAAAAAAATAATATTGTCTGCTGATTTTTTTAATTATTATTAAAAGAAATGTTCATAAGATGGGGGATTTACCTAGTGGGATTAAAAAAAAAAATTTTAAATAGGAAAAAAATGGGATATTAAAAATAAAAAATAGGGAAAGATGGAATTTTAAAAAATAGAAAAAAAATGAGATTTTAAAAGAAAAATAAGAAAAAAAAATGAGATTTTAAAAGAAAAATAAAAAAAAATGAGATTTTAAAAAAAATAAGAAAAAATGAGATTAAAAAAAATAGATTAAAATGAAATTAAAAAATTAGATTAAAATGGGATTTTAGAAAACAAAAAAAATTGAAGTGACTCTTCTTTCCTGACAGATTACAACCATCAAAAAAGAGCATCAGAAAATCATTGTTAACAGCGAAAATCTCTTGTAATATTAACTTCTCAAAATTAAAAACCGATGGCAGCAGTGACAAAATATTTAATAAGAAATGAAGTCACAACAAAGCAGAAGAAGGAAGCCAGAAATACAGCAAGTAGGGACATTAAAATAACAGATGACTCAGCCTTAATATCGAGACTTATGAACTTGGAAGATGGCCAGCCAGAGAAAGTAGCATTTCGCTCTATGACACCAGTGACCAGCTGATGTGTGCACTTTTACTGACCAGCCTGAGTCACTCTTTGGCAGCCATTTCAAGACCAAGAGAAACTTTACCAATAATTCTCATCAATAAATGCCGTGGCTGAATTTAAAAAAGTAACCACTGGGGTGTTTATTTCTGTTTTAAGCCTTCAACAATTATAAAACAAAGATTTTAACTAGGAGTGAAAAAAAATATAAAAAGGTTCATTTTTAAGAACTCAGTTTCTGTGAAATTCAACAATCAGAAATTTTAAACTTAATGCCACAATCAAACGAAGGATCTACTTAATGAAAAGGTTGAATGCTTCAATTTTTTTTTTTAAATCTATGAAAACAATCTTAAGTTCTTTATATTTTGTTTCCATGGCTTTAAAAAATGAGTGAGAAAGAAGACAAGTGAAGAGAATGTGGTAGAGAATATGAGGGGGAGAGAAGGGCGTCGAGGAGAGAGAGAGAGGGAGAGAAGGGCAACAAGGAGAGAGAGAGAGAGGGAGAGAAGGGCAACAAGGGAGAGAGAGAGGAGAGAAGGGCAACAAGGAGAGAGAGAGAGGGAGAGAAGGGGCAACAGGAGAGAGAGAGAGGGAGAGAAGGGCAACAAGGAGAGAGAGAGAGAGGGAGAGAAGGGCAACAAGGAGAGAGAGAGAGAGGGAGAGAAGGGCAACAAGGAGAGAGAGGGGAGAGAAGAGCAACAAGGAGAGAGAGAGAGGGAGAAAGAGCAACAAGGAGAGAGAGAGAGGGGAGAGAAGAGCAACAAGGAGAGAGAGAGAGAGGGAGAGAAGAGCAACAAGGAGAGAGAGAGAGAGAGAAGAGCAACAAGGAGAGAGAGAGAGAGGGAGAAGAGCAACAAGGAGAGAGAGAGGGAGAGAAGAGCAACAAGGAGAGAGAGAGGAGAGAAGAGCAACAAGGAGAGAGAGAGGGAGAGAAGAGCAACAAGGAGAGAGAGAGGGAGAGAAGAGCAACAAGGAGAGAGAGAGAGAGAAGAGCAACAAGGAGAGAGAGAGAGAGGAGAGAAGAACAAGGAGAGAGAGAGAGAGAGAACAAGAAGAGCAACAAGGAGAGAGAGAGAGAGAGAAGAGCAACAAGGAGAGAGGAGAGAGACAGAGAAGACAAGAGAGAGAGAGGAGAAGAGGGAAGAGAAGAGCAACAAGGAGAGAGAGAGAGAGAAGAAGAGCAACAAGGAGAGAGAGAGAGAGAGAGAAGAGCAACAAGGAGAGAGAGAGAGGGGAGAGAAGAGCAACAAGGAGAGAGAGAGAGGAGAGAAGAGCAACAGAGAGAGAGAGAGGGAGAGAAGAGCAACAAGGAGAGAGAGAGGGAGAGAAGAGCAACAAGGAGAGAGAGAGGGGAGAGAGAGAAGCAACAAGGAGAGAGAGAGAGGGAGAGAAGAGCAACAAGGAGAGAGAGAGAGGGAGAGAAGAGCAACAAGGAGAGAGAGAGAGGGAGAGAAGAGCAACAAGGAGAGAGAGAGGGAGAGAAGAGCAACAAGGAGAGAGAGAGGGAGAGAAGAGCAACAAGGAGAGAGAGAGAGGGAGAGAAGAGCAACAAGGAGAGAGAGAGGGAGAGAAGAGCAACAAGGAGAGAGAGAGGGAGAGAAGAGGAGCTCACCCATAGACAGTTGGACACCTATGCATTCTATTTTGTCTCGTATTTTAAATCTGTGTTATCTCATTCTTTTGTTTCACAGTGGGAATTGAGAGATCTTCAGAAACCTCGTATTTATTCTTGTACAGTTTGCCTAACGTGGTTCTTTTTGCATTGGCATGAGAGTTCTTCCTGCACAACTCTTCTCTTTTCACACCTACTTTTCAATTCACAGCCACGTGACAGTCTTTTTGATACAAGATAGCAAAGAGAATCTTGAAATTCTATAGATTTAAAGAAATATCCATGAGGTACAACCAACATTGACAATTCAATCTAAAGATTGGAGACCTAAATGCCATATCCATTTAGAACATATCTAATAATTTCACCAGAAGCAAGGCAATAAAGCCACTAAGATGCAAAGTGTTACTGAGTATGATAGAATATAAGAAAACTATTATTAAGGGCCAAGAACACTACAAGAACAGGAACTAAGAAGACAGAAGATAACAATCAACATCACATTTAAATTTTTGAAGATCAAAGTTGACTGGGAAACAAGCAGCCAGAAGAGAGTTCCACAAGTGAAAAGTGCAACAGAAAAATTCATAAAATCTAGCTCCAAAAGGGGGAACTTCATGAGGTCAGTTACCATGAAAATATTTATAGAAAAAGTACAGGTAAGCTATGTTACAGCAATGGGAAAATGACTGAAGCTGAGATGTTAGGTAAGGACCAATAACATTGCAAATTCTTTGTATTTTATCAAGAATCTCTAAATATATAGAAGCACCAGACCAGATGTGGCAGCAATATTCAAAGCAAAGACAAATGGCAGACTTACAACTATCCAAGACTGATTCTGGAGAGAATAAATTGTCTAGCACAGTGAACCAACTTTACTGTTAGCAGACCTAGCAGTAGATTCAATATAATCATTCCACTTCATGTCAGCAGAAAACATTAGCACCAAAAGGCACAATGAACCACTTTCCTGGGGGTTAGCAACAGCCATGCTGATGGAAGGCAGAAAGGGCTCTCTGAGATGATTAAAAAAAAAAAGAAGATTAGTTTCATTTGGGAAGCATTAAAATTAAAAAGCCATTGTTTACCCCAGTTAAAAACAGATTTTAGGCCATTTTTGCCAATTTCACCTTATTGAATCAATCAGACTTACTATTAACATAGAAGTAAATATTTGTATCAACCACATAGATACAGAGTTGAGAACTGATGCCATCAGGAAGGTCATTGATGAAAATTACAAACTAGATCAAAGGATAGATTTGGTAGATGCCTGCATTAATGCAAAATGATCTAGAAGAGTGGCCATTCAAGACAACATTCATTTCATGATTTGATACAAATTGAATCAAAACAATGCAAGAAAGCTAACTTTGATGTCTTTCTGCAAGAGATGGCTCAACTTGGTTGTAACCCTATTGCATATTTGAGACAATTCATTTTGCACTGGCCACAAGGAGAAAAAACAACATGGAGTTAAAATTGCAATATGCAAGTCACCAGATGGATAGTATCACACACCTGTTAGAAAGACTGATGGCTAGTGACAATGTTGTCCAAGACTGTAAGATCTGAGTGATGTCAGCTTATATCCCAACAGAAAAAAGTGCCGTCTTGGAAAAAGAGAAAGTCTACACAGAATTGAGTAAAATGTGTATATTAGGAATAAAACAGAAAACTGCACATTACTGGTGATTTTAATGCTACTTCAAGCATTTTTAATCACCATTGGTCCATTGACAGTAAGAAAACATCACCCCTCTGAAACAGAAGCCTCAAACAACAATTGAGAACTCTTGCTAAACATTTGTTACTCAAAAAGATACTCCATCCTTAAAACAGTATTTGATCATCCCATGAGACACCACATCACATGGCATAGCCCATGTTAATCTTCACAAGTTGCTCTCCTTGGCAACTCTTCAACCAGAAAAGGGGCAGCTTACCCAGAATGAGCTGAGCAGCCATTTTTGGACAGGCCACACACATGGAGAAGGAAAGAGTCAAAATAAAACATTCTCTTTTCATTACGTGTCCGAGTTCCTTTGAGTTTACATTGGTAGCAGAGGCCATCGATCAACCAAATGGCTTCCAAATTTATTCCTCCACCTATTTTAAGCCCAGATAAATACAACACTTGGAAAAAAAGAAATGCATGTTTGAGAACTTGCGACCTGCATCAACAAACCTCACTGGGCATCCATAGCATTTTTATCCCTGGAAGGAAAAGCCAAAGAAGCTGTTCTGGAACTGGACATTCTCACATTACATGCCAATGATGGAATGGAAAAATTATATGAAAAGTTGGATATGCTCTTTTTAGAGGATGCTAACCAGTTGGTTTTTATGATATACACATCGTTCAAACAATATTGACAACAGAATAGTATGTCATATAGACAAATACCTTATTAACTTTGACCATCATGTCAAATAGTTAAAAGGACTATAAAATACAATTACCAGAGCTGCTACTTACCTACAGAGTATTAAAAAGTGTGAATCTGACACCTGAGAATGAGTGACTAGTAAAAGCCACCATCGATGAATTAACACTGTCGGCAATGTCCAAACAACTTTTTAAAAAAATCATGCACAGACAGTTTACCAATGATTTGTCAACAAATACTCCACCAGTTGTGATAAAGAGATACAGATTGTGCCTACAATTAAAACATCCAGGAAGACACTAATATGGTTGCTGGTGTCCTTCTCAGTTTTCCACTTGGTGAGGTAGCAGAGGCTGGAGAGGACATAAAAACAAAAGTCCGGTATCTTCTGACAAAAGTTCAGGCTCATTTGAACCTGAAGACAATACCACCAAATGCTTCACATGTGCCTACAAATTCCACTGGACTTACAATTGTCCATACACGGATAACACCAGTAATAAGCAAGATAGGAGTCAAGAGGACAACAACATATTTGTAGCCAACATCATGCAGATGAGTCAGCAAAAGCAGGAAGACAACAGAGTGTGGTAGGGAATATGAGGGGGAGAGAAGGGCGTCGAGGAGAGAGGGGGAGAGAGAAGAGCAACGAGGAGAGAGAGAGAGAGAGAAGAGCAACGAGGAGAGAGAGAGAGAGAGAGAAGAGAGAAGAGCGAGGAGAGAGAGAGAGAAGAGAGAGAGAGAGAGAGAGAAGAGCGTCGAGGAGAGAGAGAGAGAGAGAGAGAAGAGCAACGAGGAGAGAGAGAGAGAGAGAACGAGGAGAGAGAGAGAAGAGAGGAGAGGAACGAGAGAGAGAGAGAGAAGAGCAACGAGGAGAGAGAGAAGAGAGAGAAGAGCAGAGAGAGAGAGAAGAGCAACGAGGAGAGAGAGAGAGAGAAGAGCAACGAGGAGAGAGAGAGAGAGAGAAGAGCAACGAGGAGAGAGAGAGAGAAGAGCAACGAGGAGAGAGAGAGAGAAGAGCAACGAGGAGAGAGATAGAGAGAAGAGCAACGAGGAGGGAGATAGAGAGAAGAGCAACGAGGAGGGAGAGAGAAGAGCAACGAGGAGGGAGAGAGAAGAGCAACGAGGAGGGAGAGAGAAGAGCAACGAGAGAGAGAGAGAAGAGCAATGAGGAGAGAGAGAGAGAGAGAGAAGAAATGAGAGAGAGAGAGAGAGAAGAGAAGAGCAACGAGAGAGAGAGAGAGAGAGAAGAGGAGACGAGGAGAGAGAGAGAGAAGAGCAACGAGGGAGAGAGAGAGAAGAGAGAACGAGGAGAGAGAGAGAAAGAAGAGCAACAGGAGAGAGAGAGAGAGAAGAGCAACGAGGGAGGGGAGAGAGAAGAGCAACGAGGAGGAGAGAGAGAGAGCAACGAGGAGAGGAGAGAGAGAAGAGCAAGTCCTGGGAGAAAGAGAGAAGAGCAACGAGGAGGGGAGAGAGAAGAGCAACGAGGAGAGAGAGAGAAGAGCAACGAGGAGAGACAGAGAGAGAATGGGGAGAGAGAAGAGCAACGAGGAGACAGAGAGAGAGGGAGAGAGAAGAGCAACGAGGAGAGAGAGAGAGAGGGAGAGAGAAGAGCAACGAGGAGAGAGAGAGAAGAGAGAGAAAGAGCAACGGAGGAGAGAGAGAGAGGGAGAGAGAAGAGCAACGAGAGGAGAGAGAGAGAAGAGAGGGGAGAGAGAAGAGAGGGGGGAGAGAAGAGAGGGGAGAGAGAGAGAGGGGAGAGAAGAGAGGGGAAAGAGAAGAGGGGAGAGAAGAGGGGAGAGAGAGGAGAGAGGGGAGAGAGAGAAGAGGGGGGAGAGAGAAGAGGGGGGGAGAGAAGAGAGAGAGGGGGAGAGAACGAGGAGGGGGGAGAGAAGAGAGGGGGGGGAGAGAAGAGAGGGGGGAGAGAAGAGAGGGGGGAGAAGGGAAGAGAGAAGAGCAAATTTTGGGAGACAAGGGGGGGAGCAATCCTGAGAAGAGATGGGGGGAGTGAAGAGATGGGGGACTGTTTGTGGGGACTAAATGGGGGGAAGAGAGGGGGGAGAGTGCAAATTTTTGGTGACCATTCCTGTTCAACAATCAAAAAGTAAATTTCTGCCACTGTTTGGACCAAAAAATGAGTTTTAGAGATGAATCTAAAATCACTGTTTACAGCTACTCTGCTGTCTGTCATTGCCGACATTGAAGTCAAGATTTTTTATAGTAGAACATACCTATTCTATAGTTAGTAGACTCTCCCACATATAATAAGCAGGAGTAGTAAGAGTAACATGGGAGTCGCTCAGTGGGTCGGTCAGTCAGTCGATACCGGACGACCATTAGTCGGATACTAAAGTATCAGCGACCACAACTAGATTTCTCTGCGTCATTACCTATTATATCATGTTCCTACTGTTTTGTACGTTGAACCTATTTTAGGACCGACTTAGTACAGATACAAGCCTCCACTGTGAAATCACTCCATAACAATATTATTACTGATATTGTGGACTCAGACATTCCGCTTTTATTGAGCAATGATGCCATAAAAAGAGCCAAGACACATCTCAATTTTGAAAATGACAGTGTCACAATGCTTGGTAAAAAAGTTACACTTTACATCTGGTGCTTCTATATATTCAAAGATTATTGATAAAATACAAAGAATTTGCAATGTTATTGGTCCTTACCTAGCATCTCTAGTCACTCTCATATTGCTGTAACTTAGCTTTCCTGTACTTTTCTATAAATATTTTTATAATATCTCTTTTGATGAAGTTCCCCTTTTGGACCTAGATTTTATAAATTTAAACTTGTGTTGTACTTTATCTGGTCAACACTGCATCCTTATTACCAGACCTTCACTAGAATGAAGTAAGTTTAATCGAATACTTTTAATTAAAGAAATTACTACCAAAAACAGATCAGAAAAAATCAGAATAGTAACAAAATTACATAAACAATTCAGCCATCCAAATAGTAAAAAGTTGTGTCTTCTAGTTAAAAATGCAGGAATAAGAGACCCTGAATTCATAAAACTTTTACAAGAACTTCCTAATTCATGTGAAATATGAATCCAATACAAAAAGATTGGACCCTGGTCCATTGTTGGGTTTTCATTAGGTCCATATCTTATCCATATCTTATGGACAAATATTGCATTTAATTATGTTACAAGATACAGTGTTGGAGTCAGCATTCCTAGTAAAGAAAGTTCTGACATTCTTAGAGTTATAATCACTCATTGGATAGCATATTTTGGCACTTCAGGATCTAACCTCACTGACAATGGCAGGGAGTTCAATAACCAATCATTTGGGGATGTCACAGAACTTGAATATTGCAGTATGCACTACTGCTGCTGAAAATCCATCAAGCAATGTTTTGAATGAACGACACAATGGGATACTGGAAGAAATGGTGAAGAAAACCATTGAAGACACAAGTTATAGTTTTGATGTAACACTTGCATGAGCCGTAGGTGCCAAAAATACACTTCACAATATCCATGGTTATAGCCATAACCAAGTTGTTTTTTGGCAGGTATCCCAACTTGACTTCTTTTTTAAATGAAAAACTCCCTGCGTTAGAAGGTATTTCTATCAGTGAAGTTGTTGCAAACAACCTCAGCGCAGTGCATACTGCCAGGAAACAATTCCTAGCATGTGTGTCTTCAGCAAAACTAAGATGTGTACTTCATCACCAATTTCGAACAAATATAGTGAAGTCATACAAAAATGGTGATACTGTTTGTTCTCTATAAAAGAACATATGTGATAGATGGCTTGGTCCAGGAACTGTCATAGGGTGGGAGCATAAGTAGGTACTCATTAAACATGGCGGTACATATGTGAGAATGCATCCATCCTATTTAATCCCCTACCTTGAAGCATATCAAAGTTCCGAAGATGGAACAATAACAGAACAGAGGCCCAGCACCTTACAAAAAGGACCTGATACAACTCCAAAAGTATTAATTTTTGAAGAGAATGATATAGATAAAGAAAGCCCAAATGAAAATATTGAACAACATCAGACTGTGACAGCAAGGAGCAGACCATCAAAACAAAATGCCATTCTTAAGAAAATTGAGCTCCTGAAACCAAGACAAACTATTAAATGCAAGCTTGCCAAGGATGATTGATGTAATGGAATAACCTGTAACCCCCATGAGTGACTACACTATAGGTAGTAACTACCTATAAGTATCTGTATGCCAACTGACAACAGAGACTTATAGGTAGTAACTACCTATAAGTATCTGTATGCCAACTGACAACAGAGACTAGCTGCGACCTGTTCCAGAAAAACAGTTGAACTCTCTGCCTGGAGGCAGAGAGGAACTCGAATGAGACTCTGCCCTTGGCAACTCATGAAGCGGAAAAGAGGTGACTTACCCAGAAGAGACTGAGTGACCGTTTTAGACTGTACACACACGTAAGAGAATGAAGAAATCTGAATAAAGCATCTACTTTCCATTATATGTCAGAGTTCCTTTAATTTGAATTTTTTTTACATAGTATTTCTGGTATTAAAACCTATTTTTGCATTTCATAGCATTTTTAACCCACGGGTTAACTATTTTCCCATAGATGGGACCCTAACAGGTGCTACCACCCCAGGTCAGAGTGGACCTGGGAACACCAGCAATTAAGAGGTGGTTCCATGCTCCTCAAAACCTCCCGATTAGAGGCCTTGCTGCTGGACGCAGTTTATCGTCTTACACATGTTAGAGTATACAACTTCTATGTTGAATCAGATCACAGGCTACTTGTAACTGACAACACCAACCAACAAACAGCTTCTTTCTACCCACATAAACCAAGGAAAACTGTGGTATAACATTCAAGCCCTTAAAAATGAAAGGGTAAATTTAGAATTCAGTAATAAACTAAAGCTCAAATCAATGTCAATAAATCTAGATTAATACACAGAGGAAGCTAATAATGTTATATCAGCATTAACTGAAGCACATGAAAGCATTCCAAGAAGACCTAGAAGGAAAAATATACACCTATCAGATATTAACCTTGAGCTGAAAAACATTGATACAAGGAGGAAACAAACAGAAAACGGATGGAAAAAACACCAAAAATTAACAAAGAAAATAAAAAAAAGAATAGTTAATTCTTTGAGAAACCATTATCTCTAGAAAATTGGAAATTAAATTAATGAAGCCAAACAGCATAGATAACTGTGTTAAAATGCGGAGAGAAGCAAAAACTATTACTGGCAACAAAAACAAAGAAAATCTATATAAGAACTGGGGTGTGGGTAAATAATCAAAATGACAAAAACCAGATGAGGTGTGGTGACATTAAGAACAGCTGATTAGAGCTTAGATAGATGTTTGCCTTGAGGCTTTTTTATTAGTTTATTTGAGATATATATAACTGAACGACTCTGGAAACAAAGAAACTACACACACAAAACATCCTTTACAAATAGTAAATATGCAAATATGTCTGGAAGATTAAAAACAAAACAAAATCACACCAAAAAATTAACATGGAAAATAAGAAAAACAGCATCAACCTGTAAGTTCAAAACCTGTAAATTATGTCTGGAAGAGAAACTAGCTATAATTACCTTTCCAGGCCGACACAAACTACTAAATAAATGATCAGAACTTATCTCAAAATGCAAACACAAAAACAAATTTTTTCTACATTAAATTAAAAGCAATCATGTATAATCAAAAATAAATAAAAATAAAATAAATGAACAAAAATGAGTAAAAATTAATTAAAACCAATAAATAAGCAAATAATCAAAGTAAATGTAATAACAACCAACAATAAAATAATCAATAAGAAAAAGTTAACCACACTATAAATAACCCCAAAACTGCATCCAGATCCACAATTATTTCCACCCAATGGACTTTAGAATAATTCAAAACATTTAAAACTGTTACCGCCAACCAAAAAAACTGTTACAACAATACAATTGACTACACACAATGCATCACTGACCTTTATTTATAGTTGAGCAAAGACATAACACATACAACCTAATGAATGCATATAAGCATGAAACAGACTGTCACAGCTGAGTGTTGACTACAATGTCTACTTTATATATTATATGTATAGTAATGGATAGTGGCTCAGATTGAGGAATCAGAAAGCCAAGTTTGAATTCCTTTGGAAAAGGGTATTATCCTCATCTTCTCCCCCCAGCTATGTTTAAATAGCAGGACAGACTGTTTTCTGTAGCCTTGGGTGGCAACTGGTCTAGGAGAAGGAAAACTCTGAATTCAAAACTGGCCTGGAAGCAAAACATGATGGGCAGATAGGGGCTATGGAGCCTTGAAAGGCAACCTATCTAGGGGAAGGTCCCTCTGAAATATAACCTGCATCCTTGCACATCACTTATCTCACGGCAGCCTTTGCACCAGAAAGCAGATGGTGAGCATTGGACAAGAGAGTGGGATGGGGACTTAAATAAATTTCAGGTGGAGGTCATTCTACGACACTGGATGAATCTTTTACTCTCACCAAAGGACTTATTGGTAATATCGATAGAATACTCGAGTGTTGGCTCACGACACAAGAATCTCTCTCTCACATATACACACACACACATATATATATATATATATATATATATATATATATATATATATATATTATGTAATCCAATAGCTGATGCTAACCTATACAAGAGTTACTCATTCTGTCATCCTGGGCTAACAAAGTGTAAAGGCTATACTGAATCAATTGCTTGGTCGGATGCTAAGAAAATTGGTTCACTGTGTCATGCTAGACAATTTTTTTCTCTCCAGAATCTATCTTACATATTTATAAGTCTACCATCCATCCTTCCTTTTAAATATTGCTGTCACATATGGTCTAGTGACCCTGCTATATATTTAGAGATTCTTAATCAAATCCCCCCCCCAAAAAAAACATCAGTATTATTGGTCTTGACATGTCTAAGGTTCATTCACTTTCCCATCACCATAACAGCTTCCCTGTGCCTTTTCTATAAATTTCTTTCATGGTATTTGTTCGGATGAACTCTTCGCTATGGTACCTAGACTTTATGAATTTAAGCACAGTACAAAAAATATCAGCTCAGAATGAGAACCTGGAGAGCTTACTTTGAATTTCAGTAGGGGTTCATTATATTTACTTATGTGCAAATACCCTTGGGAAAGGTATGTATCCATCACCTGTCTCCTGTTACAGAGTGAAGAGCAGGACAGAGTTTTGGTTGGCAACCAGTGTACAGAAGAAAGAAACAGCAGCCTACTTCAGAAAAATATTTTGCTTAGTTAGTCATGAATGGAAAGAGACATGATTGCTCAAGTGTGTATTACATATGGCATTTAATTGACTGTCTAAATTGGTGGTAATGTCTCATCATTTTATAGTTGAATTGGCTAGGTTTAATCGTAAGTTATATAACAGTTTCTTTTCTCACACTTCTCACCTGTGGAACACTCTTCTAGCTTCTTGCTTTCCAGCTAACTTTGATCTTAAAAAATTGAAATGCAATGTCAGCCATTATCTACTGTCTTCTTGATTTATCTTTTATTACTCTTTCCCCTTAATAATGTTTCTATTTTTCTTTCACACTCAATAACCCTGTGTGTCTTAGTGGCTTTTGGCTTTACTGACTTGCATGGGGTGACATGATTTAAAAAAAAAAAAAAAAAACTATATATATATATATATATATATATATATATATATATATATATATATATATATATAAATAGTTTTGATCATGTTGTAGGTAAATTGCTTACATGTGCATTAATGTAATATAGACAGACTACAAGTTGTTTATGCTTGAAATTTGATTAAAAAGTTAGAAAAAATCTTGACTGAACAGCCTTTTATAGGTTAAAAAGCTAGCAGTTTTTTTATTCCAATTATATGAGAGAGAGTGAGGGTGTGTGTGTATATATTTATTACACACATACATTACAGTTCAAAAGTTAGAAGTCACACACAGAATTATCATGGAATTAACTTTTTTTTTTTTTTTTCCTTTTTAATCATTTCACCCCAAGCAAGGCAGAAGTTCTACTAGTACACAGGAGGTTACAGAGAGTGAAAGTGAGAGAAAAGACTCAGTATATGTGGGGTTGAGAAAAGGATAAAACACGAATGGGGCTCAAGTTGACAAAAGATGTTGGCTGATTGACATTGCATTCAAATTTTTGAAGATTATAGTTATCAAGGAAGTAAGTGGAAGGGAGTTCCACTGTTGGGAAGTGCAAGAAAAGAAACTGTTGGTGTAGAAGTGGCAGCTACATTTAACTATTTCATCAGTAAAAAGGTGGGACCTAGATGCCAATCTAGCAGCACGCTTAAATTCATGTAGTTGGGGCACCAGGGAAAGAACGCTCATTAGAGCAGTTGTCATGAAAATATTTGTAGAAAAGACAGAGGGAAGTCACGTCATGTCTGCGAAAAAATGACTGAAGCCAAGATGCCAAGTCAGGATCAGCTGCATTGCAGATCCTTCTTTGGATTTTGTCAAGAACCTTGAGATGAATAGCAGGAGCACCAGACCATATATGGCAACAGTATTCAATGTATGGACAAATGGTAGATTTGTAAATATGCAGGATGAACTCTGATGAGAATAACCTTCTGGCACAACACAATGAACCAACTTCCTTGCAGTAGATGCAGCTATTGATTCAATGTAGTTGTTCTACTTCAAGTCAATTGAAAATGTGAGGCCAAAAAGGTACAGTGACATGCTCCCCTGGAGTCGAGCATCAGCCATGCAGATAGGGAAGTTTCTCTATGGTAGTTAAATGAGCTGTTTAGTTTTAGAGGAATTAAAATTTACAAGCCATTTCTTGCCCCAGTTAACCACTGATTGGAGGTCCTTTTCAAGAGCAGTAGCCAGGTTAACTAACTCCGACAGATTTGCTATTATAGGGTCATCTGCATAAATGCCTACTTGGGTACTGATGACATCAGGAAGATCATGGATGAAGATCAGAAACAGCATAGGACCCAGTGTAGAGACTTGGAGGACACCTGCATTTGTGTAAAAAATCTGGAAGCAAGTCCAATCAGGACGACCTTCATTTCATAATTTCATATGAATGATTGGATCAAATCAAACAATTCTCCTGTAATACTGTAGCCCTGAAGCTTATGTAAAAGACCAGCATACCCAACCCTGTCAAACACCTTTGAGATATCTAGAGCCACAGCACACGCTTCACTGTGATCATCAAGAGCTTGATATACATATTCAGTGATGGCCATAATCACACCAGTAGTAGAGCTGACAAAACAGAATCCATATTGTTTGTCTGAGCATAGGTCAGGAGAAGTTATATGCTTAACTGTTTCAGTATTGATTAAAGCCTCGAATATTTTGCTGAAAAGCAGTAGGAGACTAATAAGGTGATAAAGGGTCAAAAGGTTCTCCAGAGTTCTTAAAAGACAGGTACTACAAAAGAGGACTTCGAACAAACTGGTAAGCAGGAAGCAGTAAGGCAATATTTGTAGAGAAATGGGTCAGTTCAGGAGCACATTTCTTTAGGAGGATGCCTGGTATCCTGTCACCTCCACTTGCCTTTTAGGTGCCTAATTTAGAAATGACTAGCAGTAGAGCCCGGGGATGTAACAGTAAGAGATAGATCAAGTATCAACCATCATAAAGACTGAAAAATAAAATTGACAAAGATTATTGTTTAAGGTTGACGGACACGCATGTCTTAATTAGTTTTTTTTGTTTTTTTTGTTTTTTTTTATGAATTTGTCAAACTCAAACAAAAACATTGTTTTCAATCATTATGGGTTTAACGATTGAATAGAATTTTTCAATTTCATTATAAACCATTGTCTTGTAAATGGAATTTTTAAAGCATTCTGAATGTAAAAATAAAGAAGAAAGTGTTCAAGACAATAAGAAACACTATCTGCCAAAAAAAAAAAAAAAAAAAAAAAAAAAGTGAAGTTTTGTTGAAATCAGTTGAAAATTGTAGGAAATCCGATCTCATATATAAACGAACACACAAACAACCTAGGTTTTATAAGTATAACTCGATATGAGTTGTCCCCCTTTCATTCTCGTGATGCCTCTTAATTGTGTTTTCAAATTGATTTCAGGCAAAAACAATTGTGTTTTTCCAATTTTTGGTGCTGTCAGAACCACTGCAAGGTAATTTTACGTAGTCCTGTGAAGTTTTTTTGAAATCGGTTGAAAAATGTAGGAAATCCGATCCAATATATAAACGTACAGACACACACAACCTGGGTTTTATAATAAGTATAATGTCCCAGAACTTGAAAGCAGAATTAAAAAAAAAAAATAAAATAAAATTTAAAAAATGCTCTTAGAGTCATTGAAAAAAAGAATGGAATCAATTATCAAACATACTTTGAGAAATTTTTGCAACAAACGCTAAAAATTTGTGCTACAGTAATCAAGGCTGAAGGAAGATAATTTGACGAAAGCAAAATTTTATCATAAAATGCTCTCTTATTTTTTGTTATAATAAAATTTCTAATAAGAAATTATGTCTCACTTTTTTTTTTTAACCATGTATAATAATTTTCTTATTTAAAGTAAAAAACAACTATTTTGGGGCCAATTTTAAAAAAATTACCAGAGGCTGCCTTTTGAACTGTAGCATATTTTTATATATATTTAATCCACATGCTTCTATCTTATAAAATGGGGCATATTTCCAGTTGTCAAGAAGCGTTTGCAGCTTAAAAAAAAATTTTAAATTACAAAAACCCCCAAAAGCATAGCTATTATTTCATTGATTGTTTCGATATCTCATTGATCAGTAAAGTTAATGAAGGTCAATTTGCACAAATGTCCACACAAAAAATGCTGGACAAATACAACAAAATCTTTTGCCAATACATAACAACTATAAGAAAACTGTTTCTGTAGATCAAACAATACGATGGAATCAAAATATCAATAGAGCACGATAATTTGAAAACAACTTCAACCGATCACTTGGCTGATTAAGCTGAAGCATAAATTGAAACAATTCATTCAACAACTCCCACCAAAACAGACAAAAAAAAATCAAAATGGCAGTTTTTCCCTTGACACCACTATTATTTGAACTACCTTCACTCTTCATCAATGTTTCTTTTCAAAAGTAAATGATTAAAATTTTAATAAAACCTAAACATATGAAAGTGAATTAATTATTATTTTCCAATTTATAAAGAAATAAATACAAAAACAATTATTTATTCATAAATTTATGAACATTTACTAAATAATTAAAATATGTGAACCAACTATAAAGAAATCCTTATTTATGATTTTGTAAAGTTTAAATTAATTGGCAATTAGCTGATGTTTTGTCAACTACTCCAATAAACAATGTATGTGTGAGTGTATTATAAAAAATGCCCAATTTAAAATTCTGCAATACCAGTGGCTCTGATACCGATATAGATAAATCAAACAAGCACACAGGCTGACATTTTCCAAGTCTGAACTTTGGTAAACGAAAGTAATTAATTTGATTTATGATACCCATTTATCCTCAGATCCCAAGACATTTTCCTTACACAGATATTTCTATTTCTTTCATTTGAAACTGAGGAAGCCAAAGAGAGCATATAATTCTCCTTCGAAACATGTCTTTAATAAAATTTTCCACATTGTCTCATCATCACTTATTTTTGATGCTATTATACATCCTGCAAATATATATATATATATATATATATATATATATATATATATTTTACACACACACACACACACACACAGAGTGGTCCCAGAAGTCGCACACCAATCTCATCACAGTGGAAGAGTAAACAAAGGTGTGAAGCCACTCCATTATTGGGAGATGTGTAATGATTTATAAAAAGAACATAAAAAAAACGTTTTAATTAGTACTCATCTTCATTTTTTTTCCGTTTCAGATTAAAAAAAGCGTTTTTTTCATTGTTTTTTATGAAAACATGAATGCTGTGTAACTTGGGACACCCTGCATGTGTATATATATATATATATATATATATATATATATATATATATATATATATATATATGTGTGTGTGTGTGTGTGATCTCAAAAATATTGTCCTTATTAAGAGAGAAAATAAGGTAAGTTATGGTATTTTTTGATCCAATTCAATTTTATCAAATTATGAAATGAAAATTATCTTGAACAGATACTCTTCTTTGCATTAATTCAGGTGTCCCCTAAGGCTGTATCCTTGGACCACACACACACGTATGTATTACACTCAAATTTCTTTCTAGGATCACTTGGATATAAATATCAACCTATTAACAAAAAAATAATAATAATAATAATAAATAACTATAAATAAGTAAAGTACAATAACCCGAGTCTCACATTTCTACTTGAGAAACATTTTTGGTAATTGATACAGAAAACTTTGAATCAATTCAGGGATTTTATTCACATTTTATTCAGAATTTACAAAGTTTTCTATATTGTCTTTAAAATCCATTGTCAAGCAATTGTACTCTAATAATGTAGCTCTTTTACAAGTGCACCATCACCCCATTTCAGCCTGACAAGAAGGTCTCACATAAACAAGTACCAGAGTCAAGGATTTTGAAATGAAGAACAAAACAAAAAATAATATAATCCTATAAAATAACACATGCATTTTGGGGGAAAGTTATGTAGATAATAATTTATACAAAAAAAAGGTTCTTTGATTACAATAGTACATTGAAACATTCTTAGAGAGTCAATTATCTGAACTCAAGAGAAGAGGTGGGTGAAAACATTTACAACACTGAAAGGTCAAAAGGTTTACAGCAAAAATAAATAAGTTTGTTTTCCTCAGAATTTTTTTTTTTTTTATCCTGATTGAAGGGGTTTAACATAGGATACACAAACACTCCATTCTAACTTCACCATGACACAAATATATTCAGGTTTTCCTTCTTTTTTTTTCTTTTTTTTTAACCCCTTCCTCCGTGTAGACATGTATATGTGTTTTTATCAAAAGTGTCTTTTTCAGACACTGATGAATAAAAACATCCAAAACATAACATTCAAAAACCAGCTACAGACATCTTTATATGTCAATCTTGATTTTTTTTGTGCCCTTCTGAGCTTGAAATGAGTTCAATTGTCAACACCTGGTAGAGGTGTTAGCCACCACTCAGGTACTTCAAGGTACCTTAGTTTTTATTAAAAGCAAATAAAAAAAAAATTAATTTGGAAATTAAATGTTTTTCCCAAAAATAATTGGTGAGGAAAGGGTTAAATAATGTAGAAAAGGAGAGGGGAAAAAAAAAACAAACCAAGACTTCTAAAATAGGAAGCTGAACATTTTTAAAAGAGTATTAAAATTTTAAGTCAGTAATGCTAAACAGAAGAAACTGTTGCCTGCAACACTTTAGTTATCAGCCAATTTAACTGCATTTCTTGAATAATTTAAGATAAAGATCTTAAATCCTTTGCAAAGGCCCTTTGTAGGGTATATCAAGCAGACAATATCTAAAGGCATAAAGAATGTTATATAAAAACATGTAAAATGTATATACCTTCAAAAATTCACTAAAAATACATGAAAAAAAAAAAAAAAAAATGCTTAAAACATTAAAAAATTTTCCCAAATCTGTTTTATTATTAATAGGAAAGACCAAAGAATTTTTTTTACATAAAAATTATTAGTTTAACAACTTTTTAGAACTTTGGAAATTTTGTTTAAAAAAAATTTTTTTTTTTTTTTTAGTATCAAAAATTTGTACAGGAAATCTGAGCGTCTTTTTGCAATGAGAAACACCGATTTGTAAATTCTTGCAAAAGTCAAATAATTGTCAGATTTTAATGAAACTTTCAGAATATATTCCGAAATTAATTATTTTTAGAATGTTTCTTTTATAAAAGATTTTTTTTTGCTTTTACGCAATTTAAAGATATTCTTTTTTGTATTGTTTAATATTTTTATTTGTTATAACACATCTTCAGGGAATTTAAATAAATAAATTTTTTGTGTTAAAACAAAACTTACAGAAAATCTGCCCTAAAATAAAAAAAAAAAATGAAATAAAACATTTTGAAAGCTTTTAATAACTTTTATGAATAACCTATATCATGGACACAATTGCCTTGAGAAAAAGAATTTTTTTTGATGAATACTGAATTTTTACTAGAATTGTTTATTTTTTTTAATTTTAATTAGAATAATTCATAAATTTTCAAATCTTTTAAATTGCTGTATTAATTTGTAGCAGTCAAGTGATATTGTTAAATTAAAATTGTAATTAATAATCATCAATGAAAAATCTCATTATAATCAAGCAACCCCCAGTGTTTTAAAAATAATTTTTAATTTTTTTTCTGTGCATAAACATGTTTTTGTAAGTACAAATGTCTATACACAGGATCAGAAAATAAAAGTGCTGCCTGTAATAAATTTTATTGGTAGTTTTCTAACATTTTCTCAATAAGTGATTTCATAATTAAGGTTGTGCAGCATAAACATGTTAAATTCAATCAAATATTAGATTGCTTAAAATATTTTATATTTTCAAGATTACTGGGTACTTAAAAACTTATATTAAAAAGAAAAAAAAAAGAAAAAAGGTGTTCACATTGTCTGCAAGTAATATTTTATTACAAGTTTCAACAAGACGACTGACAAGGCATTGTGATTAAAGGGTTTATTAAATTTTTCTTGTATTAGTACAAGTGATTTCTTTTCTGGATGACGTGTAAAAACTGTTCAAATGATATGTAGATCCAATCAATTTTGGCAAATCTCATTACCAAGGACTTTTTTTCTTTTTTTGTTTAACTGTATATGTAGATTCATTTTTTTTTGTTCTTTTTAATGTATATACAGGGATGAGATTTTTTTTTAAAGTTCGGAATACTGTCAGCAAGTTATTTTTTCAGTTCTGTCCCCCTTACTTAAATTTCTCAAACACTAGACTGTCAATAAATCTCACAAAACATAAAAAAACACCTACACCATGTTGAAAAAATGCTTTTCTGCAGTATTTTAAACTGAAAGTAAATATTATTTCAATTCAGATTAACTAAACTTTAAATCAGTTAATTTTCAAATAAATGTTTAAGGAAAGTAGATTTTAAACTTGATAAGTTTTGTGCATGTGGAAAGGGCCTGTAAGATGGAAAATAATTTATTACCCACAAAAGTGAACTCCTATTCATGTGGAGGAATCCTAAAAGCCATTAACTTGGTCTAAACAAGCTTCCAAAGAACATGGCATCCATGAAAGTGGAAAATAAAAGAACGAAAGGGCAGTTGAAGTACTGAGGAAGAAATTACTAAGAAATTGTTTAAAAACAATCAATTCATTAGTTTAATTATGAAAGTCATTTGATGGTTGTGATGATGATGAGATTATATATATTATAAATATTATAATAAAGAGAAAGAACAGTAAAATGTATAATCTGGTGTTATTAATATTTTTATAAAACAGTGTTCAATGTAAATCTACAGAGCATAAATATAAATTTACTTATTTAAAAATATGGTTCCATTGCTACACAGGAATTACCATGTTTCAAAAACAGAAGCTACAAATTTCAAATTCACTTATAGGATTAAATTAAAGTCCCTAGTTCTGTTTCATTTTCAAGCAAATTTTGGAATAACTTATTTTGAAATTTACTGAGTTTTATATGCACATACATTGATAATATCAGTTTCTATGGATGTGGGGAAATCCAGTCATTTTAACAAGGGGTAGTAAGGTATTCTTTTTCACTGAAAACTATTGTATCAAAAATTATGAGTTACTTTCAAAAAGAGGTTAAGTCAAGGTAGAGTAGGGGTGCCTTTTCAAACGAATGATGGTATCCGTGTTGATGGTATCCGTTCAACACATGTCATCTGGTCTTTTTCAGTGGCAAAAAGATTTTCAGCAAGTTTGTTTCGCCATTAAATTTGTACTTGTATACAAAGATTTTTCCTAAAAGGGTTGTTTGTATATGAATACATCATATTGAACTACAATTTTAAAATATTATTCATTTTAATTGCTAATAGACTATACATCTTTTAAAACAAATAAATGTAATAGGATTACTTTAATTATTTAAAAATTATTATTTAAATATCAAATATAAATATGTATATTTCATTTATCAGTTTTTTGTTTTAAACATTACTTAAGGAAATTTTTTAACAATGTCAGCAAAGAATAGCTATTTCATTTCTTTGATTAAGTAAATTTTTATTTTTTATAAACCTAGTAATATATAGTTTCTCATGTATGCACAAAGGACATGGGTCATTTAATGACCTACATATTCTAGCTTTTCTTATTAATTTCCATTTCACAGATGTTTTATTGGTTTCTTTTCAGTGCCAGAAATAGTTTGATAAGGACGTCTGATTATGGTATTTATCCTAAAAGAACTTTTAGTAATTAAAATTAAGAATATTTTCAAATTGTAGTTCAATATGATGTATTCATATACAAACAACCCTTTAAAAAAAATCTTTATGTATACAAGTACAAATTTAACGGGGAAGCAAAAGTGTCAAAAAACTTTTTGCTGTTGAAAAAGACCAGACGATGTGCGTTGAACAGATGCCATTGTAGACTCGTCCTTTTCCTACCTATCACCCCTAGTAACAGAACAGTCTATATCTTACGCCTATGTACGGAAAACTTCAACCAATAAAAACCGTACTAGGCGAATCAACAAATCTCATTGGTTAACAACACAATAATCTGAAAGTTTCACGTGCAAAACAAAATTGCGCCAAAACTTCTTTGAGCCAATTTTGGACTTTCAAAACAAAAGTAAACGCCAACTGACTAAAGCAGTCAGAGACGAACATCCACAGAGAAATTGCCAACATACTCCACGTCACTCGAAATCACGATTTTACCACGCAAGAGTACATCAACGCTGACTCACTTGCAATTTAAACTCAACCAACTCTGTGGACATCGAATCACAAACCTTGCTAATCCAAAGTGAATTATATTCACTACCTATTAAGTAAAAATCAACGTACGAATGATTTAGAAATATTACAGTCAAAGGTAGATCACTCCATAAGAACTCCTTCCAAAAAAAAAAAAAAAACACTTAATATTGACATTTTTAATATCAACACAAATCTAGAAAGACTGTAAATGAACAAACGAATACTAAGAGAGACATACCAAAACCTAAAATATCACACACACTTTGCCATAGTAACATATACCAAATATCTTGTATGTATATTACTTTGAATTGTATATAAATGTTTTATTGGTTTCTAAATTGAATATGTCTTGTTTTTGATCGTATTTAAAATTCGTTTATTTATTTGTTTGTGGATGCAGAAAGTCACGCAACCTACACAAATTCCTTCTGATTCTCTCAATTAATAAATTCTGCACATCCTCAACACCATCATTCATTTAAAAAGGCACCCCTACTCTACCTTGACTTAACCCCTTTTTGAAAGTAACTCATAATTTTTGATACAGTATTTGCCAATGAAAAATAGTACCCTACCACCCCTTGTTAAAATGATTGGATTTCCCCATATCCATAGAAACTAATATTATGAATGTATGTGCTTATAAAACTCAGTAAATTTCAAAATAAGTTATTCCAAAATTTTACTCATTCTGCAAAACATATTGCATAAATAACATTAGTATTTATTTTCAAACCATTTTTAGTAAGAAAAAAAAAAAAAAAAAAACAAAAAAAAAAAAGGAGCATATAATAAATATGTTTGATGTTTGTCAGGTTGTGCCAGAAAATTTCCTGATTTCCATGACATTGAATAAAATAAATAAAACACTCTGAATTTTCTTTAACGAAGAGAGAGAAAAAAATGCCATTTTTTTTTTCTGTTGCCCGATTTTCCTGTTTATCAGGTTGATTGTGGAATCTAAAATATTAATGAATTTGTTATAATTGTGAAGATTCAGTCATAAAAGAAAAGAAAAAAATCTTTTTTAAATTTAGACACACAGATGTGGGCCACTATATAACATATCTATCATTCATTACCATTAGATGTTAATCAAGATTTCACATACTCAGCAATCATCAGAAATTCCCTTGGGATTGTTTGCAATAATTCCTGGGTATGAAACTTTTGTAAGGAAGAATATTATACATGCGACACTAAGATCCGTAGATGTATTGGGATGGCCAAGGACACGTTCCAAAAGCTGGGCAGAGTATTGCAAGACAGGAGGATTTCTTTGATAATGAAGGAAAGAATACGGACATCTACATGACATCTGTTCTCCTTTACAGCAGCAAATGTTGGACAATTTCCTCAAAGATAAAGAAGAAACTCGAGGTGATGTGGAGATGTGGTTCTACAGAAGGATGCTAAGGATATCACGGACTGAGTGTGTGAGCAACGATGAGATCTTAGAGAGAATACAAACAAGGAAGAGGCGCATACTTAACATCAGGAAGAGGCAGCTGAAGTTCCTGGGACACATAATGAGGAAGGAGGGCCTGGAGAATTTGACACTCATGGGTCGAATAGAGGGAAAGAGAGACAAGGGAAAACAACGCATGACATAACTAGCAGTCTTAAGCAAGTGAATGACACAACTGTTACAGTTTTTTGTATATATGTATGTATATATATGACTAGTGAGTTGGTCCAAATGCCTTGACTCACTTTATAGTCTACCAATAGGAGGTTAACCAATCAGAAGCCGCAGAACATTCTATCTGTCGTGTATAAAGGCGGCCATTTTTGTTTACCCTACCCGAATGACCAGTGCCAACTTGTCAGGTGAAGATGACAGAAAGAAGTACTACGCTCTGCTACTTTGCTGCGATATCCACTGCTAATCTGAACTATGCTTTCCTACTGTCTCCGAAATATTCACTGCTAACCTCTGGATTCTATACTCGAAGATGACCGTCAAAATGTCTAACAACAACGTGGTCTAGGGGAGGTAGCAGAGGGAAGGAACTTGTTGAGAGCTGCAAGGGATAGAGTGAAGTGGAGAGCCATGGTCGCCTACGTCCTGAAAGGACATGGCACATAGAAAGAAGTCTCTTTGCCCCTAGTACCTTGACTACATGAATTTAAGTGTGCTACTAGATTAGCAACTTGGTCTCACTGTTTTTTTGCTGTTGAATTAGCTAGATGCAACAGCCTGTTTCTTTTCTCATACTTCTCACCTGTGGAACTCCCCACAGATTTTTTGCTTCCCTGCCACCTACAACCTTCAAAAAAAATTTAAAATGTACCATTCTGTCTTCTTGAACCCTGTTCCTTTGTCTTTTCTTCGTACCTCCCCACTAAAGTTTTAAAATAAACCCCTGCATCCTAATGGCATTATTTCCATGCAGCTTGGGGTGAAATGATAAAAAAAAAAAAAAAAACCTGCTCCTTTTTATATTGTGTGAATTTTAACACCTCCAAAACAAAGATACAGTGTTTTATTAGGAAAAAAAAAACAAAGACGCTTTAAAATGTTTGGTGGGTATTTTGTCTTTGGTACCTAGACTTTATAAATATATCACATCCTTTTACAGCTGCAAGTTCTACACTGTTTCTTTTATCTCACTTTTGTTCCAGCTGCAATGCTTCCAGTCAATATTAATCATCAAAAATTTAAATGAAATGTCAATTGTTTTCTCCTGGTTTCTTTGTTGCTCTTCTATTGATCTCTTTTATTAATAATGTTTCTCTTTTTTTCATATTCTTTTACACTCAGTAACCCCTTGTATCTTAGTGGCTTTACTGTCTTTCTTGGAGTGAAATTGTATCTCTCCAAATGTAAAGAGAATGAAAACATTCAATAAAAGAGAGCTTAAAAAGTATTCATAATATTATTTGAACATTTAAGTTACCATTAAAAAATTCAATTTTTGCTCAATACAAAATCAGGTGGTGATAATAATTATTTAAAAAAAAAAAAAAAAAAAAAACATTTGAAACATTTAATATTTTAAAACATTAAAAATTTCAATTTGTTTGAAAGGAAAAGAAAGAAATTTCCAAATTTGCCAAAAAGAAAAGAAATTTCGATGGAAAAGAAAGAAATTTCAAATTTGACATAAAAGGAAAAGAAAGAAATTTCCAAATTCAGACATCTCATCAGAAAGTGGACATGAAAAGAAAGAAATTCCAATGAAAGAAAGAAATTTCCAAATTTGACATAAAAAAGGAAAAGAAAGAAATTATAAACAATTTAAAAAAAAAAAAAAAAAAAAAAAAGGAAAACATTCTAGTTAAATTTGAAATAAAAGGAAAAGAAAGAAATTTTTGACATTTTAAAACAATTTTTTTTGAAAAATTTGACATAAAAGGAAAAGAAAGAAATTTCAAATTTGAATAAAAAGAAAGAAATTTCCAAATTTGACATAAAAGGAAAAGAAAGAAATTTCCAATTTGCCACATAAAAAAAAGGAAAAAAAGAAAAGAAAAGAAATTTCAAATTTGACATAAAAGGAAAAGAAAGAAATTTCAAATTTGACATAAAAGAAAAGAAAGAAATTTCCAAATTTGACATAAAAGGAAAAAGAAAGAAATTTCCAAATTTGACATAAAAGGAAAAGAAAGAAATTTCAAATTTGACATAAAAGGAAAAGAAAGAAATTTCCAAATTTGACATTTGAAAGGAAAAAGGAAAAGAAAGAAATTTCCAAATTTCAAATTTGACATAAAAGGAAAAGAAAGAAATTTCCAAATTTGATATAAAGGAAAAGAAAGAAATTTCCAAATTTGACATAAAAGGAAAAGAAAAGAAATTTCCAAATTTGACATAAAAGGAAAAGAAAGAAATTTCAAATTTGACAAAAAAAAAAAGAAATTTCAAATTTGACGAAATTTCCAAATTTGACATAAAATTTGACATAAAAGGAAAAGAAAGAAATTTCCAAATTTGACATAAAAGGAAAAGAAAGAAATTTCCAAATTTGACATAAAAGGAAAAGAAAGAAATTTCCAAATTTGACATAAAAGGAAAAGAAAGAAATTTCCAAATTTGACATAAAAGGAAAAGAACGAAATTTCCAAATTTGACATAAAAGGAAAAGAAAGAAATTTCCAATTTGACATAAAAGGAAAAGAACGAAATTTCAAATTTGACAGTTTAAAGCAGAAAAAATTTCAAATTTGACATAAAAGGAAAAGAAGAAAAAAGAAAACCGATAAAAAGAAAAAAGAAAAAGGTAAACCGATAAAAAGAAAAAGAAAAGAAAGATAAGAAATCTTCCCTTCTCCAATGAAAAGGAAACATTGTTGATTTTTCTTTAGTGTAAAGATAGACATATATAATTAAATGATTTCAGCCCTGTTGGCATGCCAAGTTATTCAGTCTCTCATTCATAATAATCTTTGTGTTAAAATACATTCAAGAAATTAAATTTTATGGAAATTTGGAAAAAAAAAAAAAATTACCAAGACTACACTTTTATAACGAAGAAAAAAAAAATGTGGCAGAATCCAGCCTCTTTTCTTTCAGAAGAAATATTGTTTCTCAGTAAAATTGATTCAGCAACCCTGACCCTATCGTTCCCTTTTAACCCAATCATGGAAGCTGCTCGACAGCTAAGGCACAAGTGATTGCATGTTCTCTATTACATTTTTATCCAGGCACACCCTTTTCCTTTGCAGATAGGTATAAACATATAGAAACTATGTAAGTGGGACATGATCATTTTTGACACAAATTTTCTGATACTGGATTGGCTTAATTAATTTTAATTGGTTAACTAAGAAAGAGAAAGAAAGAAAGAAAGAAACGAAAGAAAGGAGAAGAAAAAGAGAAAAAAAGGAAAGAGACAGAGAAAGAAGAAAAACAGAGAGAGAGAGATACAGAGAAAGAAAAATAGAGAAAGAGAAAGAGACAGAGAGAAGGAAGGACGGAATAAAGAACAAACTCAAACACAGCTGTTGTAGGTTTTAACTTGGCAATACAAATTTTTATTGCGGGAGAAAAAAATCCTAGCATATAATTGTTGGCAGCCCTTGGAATGTGGCTGACAAGGGAGCCTAGTTTTTTAGGTTTTTTTTTTTTTTTTTAGATTTTCTGCACAAAATATTTTCAACAGGTTTAATGTGGATGGTAGAAGTTGAGACGGTTCTAATGTCAGCCGACATGATTAACATTTCTTCTGGCCTGGATTGGACTGAAACATCATCGCAAACATTGCATTGCCTTCAGGGTCATACACATGGACACATATGTATCACATACGTGAAGATATTGATTATTATTGAAGTGTATGCACACACACATACACGTATTTCTCTCTCTCTCTCTATATATATATATATATATATATATATATATATATATATATATATATAAGAGAGGAATTGACACACCGACACATATGTATATGCGATTACACATACACACGTGTGTGTGTGTGTATATATATATATATATAATAAAAATTATTATATCCTTACTCTGTCCTGGTCATTGAGTTCTACCTGGATTCTATCATCTTGGAATTTTTTTTTTTTTTTATTTATTCAAAAAATATATATGTATGTGTATGCATATATATTTTTGCATATGTATGTGTATTTTACCACTAATATTATATATATATATATATATATATATATATATATATATATATATATATACACACACACACAAAAAATGTTCATTTCCTGACCATGAGACCCAGGTTTGAATTTCACCACGGTTTATTTGTCAGGAAGTTTCCTTCCTGATGTTATCAGACTGGAGGTGGACGATCCCAACATGCAGCACCTTTGGAAAGTGCCTGAAAACCATACCATGTGTTGACCCAAGCCTTTTGAGTGAAACTGGGTAGATGGAATACTTTGGAGCTGCCAAAAGCTGTGCTAGTACAAAGCCACAAGTCATCGTGGTCATGGTGTTGAGCGTGCTGGCCTGGTTCAAATTGTTGATCATGCTAGATAACATGCTCTCCCCCAGAAACTGTAACTATGGTTTGCTCAGCATAGTTGCAGTATAAACCACAAGTTGGCTCTTTGGGTTTTGAGCAAGCATACATGCAGGCACGCACACACAATATATATATATATATATATATTTATTTTAAACTATCACCCTAGGCAAGGCAATAAAGCCACTAAGATGCAAGTTGTTATTGGGTGTGAAAGAATTAGAAAACAGAAACAGTTTTTAAAGATCGAAGTTGGCATAGTGCCAGAAGGTAGTTCTCCAAGCAAAAAAAGAAACTGAAGTTGCGGTTACATCTAGCCAACTCATGTGTAAATTGATGAGACCTTGATGACAGTCTTGTACTGCGATTAAATTAAAAAAATTCTACATACCACAGTGAAGAGTTCATCCAAACAAATGCCATGAAAGTATGTATAAAAAAGGCCCTGTGAGGCAACCTTACAGTGGTAGGAAAGTGACTGAAGTTGAGAAGCCATGTCAGGACCAATAATATTGCTGATTCTTTGGATTTTATCTAGCAGCTCTAGATAAATAGCAGGAGCACTCAACCATATGTGGCAACAATATTCTAAGCATGGACGAATTGTAGACTTATAGATATGTAGGATAAATTTATGAAAGAAAAACTGTCTAGCATGACACAGAAAACCAACTTTCTCAGCAGCCAACCTAGCAATGGATTCAATAGAGTTTTCTCACTTCATGTCAGCTGAGAACATTAAACTGAGTAGACAAGTCATTTTCCAAGAGTTTAGCATCAGCCATTTTGATGAAAGGCAGAGAGGGGTCTCTCAGATAATTAATAGGGAGCAGTTTAGTTTTGGAGGTGTTAAAATTAACAAGCCATTCTCTTTCCCAGTTAACAGACTGTAGGTTATTTTGGACATCAGTTGCCAATTTGACCTTAGGGAACTGATCAGACTTACTATTGAGACAGGAAGAAATAGATGTGTCTTTAATGTAGATACCAAGTTGGGAGCAGATGTCATCGGTATGATCATTAATGAAAATTTTAAAACAAAGTAGGACCACAGATGGAGCCCTACATTAATATGAAAGGATCTAGATGAGTGGCCATTCAGAATAACTTTCATTTTATGATATTATAGGAAACACTGGATCAGTTCAAAAATTTTTATGGAGACTCTGTAACTTTTCAGCTTGTGGAGGAGACCAGAATGCCAAATCAATTCAATCATGTGATGTTTAAGTCCTGCAAACCTTATCACAAAACTCACACCAGTATCCTGCAGGTCTTTCTAAGGTTGCATTCACAGGATCTTGCACATTACCTCTTTGGTGTGATCTCACGTAACTGGCTAAACCAGCTGCTGAAATACACACACACATATATATATATATATATATATATATATATATATATATATATACCAGGCGTAACAGCAAAATTGTCTAACAGCATGTGATAATTGACCATCCCACAAAATGTTTAATATCTTAAAAAAAAAAAAAAAATAAATAAATAAATAAACTAATCGAGTTTCTTTTTTCCAGGTTTTCAGATAAGACACTTAGCCATCTTGACACCATTTGTCATAAGAATCACTGAAAAACCCTTGGAGTATACAGCTAAAACAAGAACAGGTTAAAATCCCCACTATGTCTTCCATATTGAGCAATGGTGAGAGGAAAAAACATTCAGGCTATCAGTAATGGTACCAACATTCATACTCTGGATTCCATCTTCAAAGTCCATTCAAGAACCATCAAGAGAGAGAAATATTGGATCAGGAGGTCTCAACAACAGGAAAGATCATCAACTTAGAGCTAAATATATTCTTATTTTTCAAAGAGTCCAATAGTGTTATAAAGCCTTCAGAGAATTCCAGTAACATATCTTTAATCATTTCTAAGATACAACAGTTCAAAACTTAATCTAACAAATGAATAATTTTGCTGTTACCCAATTTGGACAATTTTTCTGTTATGTCTGTGGTGTGTGTGTGTGTGTGTGTGTATATTATATATATATATATATATATATATATATATATATATATATTATATATATATATAGAGAGCAAAACAGTACTGTCTGAGAATTACTAATTTAGCTCTTGAAATACATTTCAATTGAGTACTGTTGAGTGATAAGCTAATTCTATAAACAACAGCCACCTGTGTTAATGCAAAGCACTTCAGTAAAATGGATTGGAGCACTCCAGCTGATTGGCATTTGTTTACATTCATAAAGACAATATGCTAGATTTAGCTGTTTCTCTCTGTTGAATGAAGATAACTCGGTGGTAGAGACTGACACCAAATCGATTGGATTTCGATCTGGGCTTGAGGCATTCAGATGTCTAGTCGTACTGAGGAACTGTTATACAGTGAAACAGTACTGTCACAATTTACTATATATATATATATATAATATAAAAAATATATATATATATATATATATATATATATATATATATATATATATATATATTAGTTTCTTTTAGTCTTAATCTGTAATGCAGAGTGTCTGATCAAAACCAAGAAAGTGACACTTACAAGCTCATATAAACAGTCACAGGACTGAAGGGAGATGCAATGCAAGCAATGTACAGGCTATCCAAGTCCTTCCTATCATTAATATCTAGTCCTCTGGAGCCCAGGAGATCAATGCAAGTGCCCTCCAAAACTCAATCTACCTCAAAACATTTTTACCGTGTTTCTAGCACCTATAGGTCTAATTAAGCCCATTTCAAAGCAATTTTATACAAAGTCTTTCAAAGTAGATATTGTTATCTGATTACAAAAATCAAAAGTTCATCAAAAGGCTTGTGTGGGTTTAGTGACAAAGAAACCTTGCTGCAATCAGAACACCCAGGTAGAAGTGGACAATAATTGATCTTATCTGAGCTTAAAGTGTCTTGTGTTTTTGTAAACATGAAGGCTATGAAGTAAGATCTTTAAAGTAGCCACCCACTGACTAAAAAGAAATAAAGAAAATAAATGAAGATGTTTGGGAACAAGTGGCACTTAGCAGGAACTAAGCGAGCTCCCTTCACAGAACTGAAGAGAGATTCAATACATATGGGGTTTGTATTGAGAGTTACAGGCTGTCCAATTGAGAGACCATTTGAATGAAATTGAAATGATCAACTGTGTCAGGATGTCTTGCTTACTTGAAATAGATTCAGACATAACTTGCATATAAACTAGACCAAAAGGAGAAAAAATGGCAGCTTTAGAAGTCATACATTTAAAACAGATCTCTTCTGTTGGGTACTCCTCTGAAGGGGAACAACATAAGTTTTGCCTTCAGATGAACCACCACTGGACAACTCATTGGGTTCTCCTGTATCAGACTCTGCACTGCTGACCTGGAGTAATTAATCTCAAATCAATTGCTCACTTTCTGTTGAATCACCTCCATGTTCAGATGGAGAGTACAACCCCTGAAAGGGATGCATGACTTTTGAAGATGCCATTTTTCCTTTTGTGATAGTTTACATGTGAGACACATCAGAATCTGTTTTTATCCTGGAGGTTAGCCATTTTCTTTAGTATTACACTGACTGTTGCAAAAAAAAAAAAAAAAAAAAAAAAAAAATGCATGCAACACTGGGACTCTTTTGCCCTCTGCAGTAGTTCACTGCATTTAGATTTTAAAATTGATCACCTTGCCATCAAACTAATATAAATATCAGTTTAAATAAATTATTTCTGCATTTAAAGTAAATATACTTTCTAATAAAAGATACTCTTTCAAATGGACAAATAATTTAGATTTGAAATTAGTCGACATTTGCAAACATGTTCAGTCCATCAGTGACAAAAGAGGAAATAAATAGATAAGACTTTTGGGAACAAGTGCTACGTGGCTGGAAGTTAGAAACATCCATTCATATAACTAAAGAGTTCTGATGGATTTGGGGTTACAGGCTGTCCATATAGAGAAATGGGAGGAAAATTGAAGTTCTCACAGGTCTGTTGTGACAGAAGTAACAGATGTCCCATGTGTCACCTACCTACTCCCACCCATGCAAGTGATTCCCTGAATAAACCACCAAATATACTGGAAACAGGTGCTGTCTTTTCATTTATCACCATACAGTGATTCTGATAGGTTTTTAATGTAATGACACCTCAGTTCCCCCAGGTAGAGATTTGGGGAAATTCAATGGGTCCCAACTCAAGTTTCTTAATAAATTTTTGCGTTGAACTTCAGGGCTGCAAACTAAATTCGTTTTTCTTTAGCATCATTCCAAAAACAAAAAAAAAAAAATATTTTAATCATACTGAATCACACAAATTGACAATAACTTTTTTTAAAATTCAAAACAAAAACTATTTAGCCTTTATCACACTTCAATTAAGAAACTATATTTTTTTAAGAGTTGTAACTGAACAAAATTTTTAAATTGACAGAACAAAAGTTGATTTTTTTTTTTTTATTTTATTTTTTTTTTTTACTTGAATAGATAAATATAAACAAAAAGAGTCAGCAAACTTCAATAAAATTCAGGTGCATCAAATGACTAAATAAAACATTGGAAAGCGAAAGAAAGGAAACATTGGAAAGCGAAGGAAGGAAAGAGTAAGTGAAAGAAAGAGAAGGAAAGAAAGAGTAAGTGAAAGAAAGACTAAGCAAAAGAAAAAGAAGGAAGAAAAGAGTGAGAGAAGGAATCAGAAAGGAAAGAGGAGAGAAGGAATCAGAGAAAAAATTCCAGAAACAAAAAAAAAAGAGGAGAATCAGGAATCAGAGAAGGAAAGAGTGAGAGAAGGAATCAGAAAGGAAAAAAAAGGAAAGAAGAGAAGGAATTTTTAAGGAAAGAGTGAGAGAAGGAATCAGAGAAGGAAAGAGGAGAGAAGGAATCAAAAAGGAAAGAGGAGAGAAGGAAAGAGAAAAATTGAGAGAAGGAATCAGAGAAGGAAAAGAGTGAGAGAAGGAATCAGAAGGAAAGAAGAGAAGGAATCAGAAAGGAAAAGAGGAGAGAAGGAATCAGAGAAGGAAAGAGTGAGAGAAGGAATCAGAGAAGGAAAGAAAGAGAAGGAATCAGAGAAGGAAAGAGGAGAGAAGGAATCAGAGAAGGAAAGAGGAGAGAAGGAATCAGAGAAGGAAAGAAGAAGGAAAGAGAAGAAAAGTGAGAGAAGGAATCAGAGAAGGAAAGAGGAGAGAAGGAATCAGAGAAGGAAAGAGAGAGAAGGAATCAGAGAAGGAAAGGGAGAGAAGGAATCAGAGAAGGAAAGAGGAGAGAAGGAATCAGAGAAGGAAAGAGGAGAGAAGGAATCAGAGAAGGAAAGAGGAGAGAAGGAATCAGAGAAGGAAAGAGGAGAGAAGGAATCAGAGAAGGAAAGAGGAGAGAAGGAATCAGAGAAGGAAAGGAGAGAAGGAATCAGAGAAGGAAAGAGGAGAGAAGGAATCAGAGAAGGAAAGAGTGAGAGAAGGAATCAGAGAAGGAAAGAGTGAGAGAAGGAATCAGAGAAGGAAAGAGTGAGAGAAGGAATCAGAGAAGGAAAGAGTGAGAGAAGGAATCAGAGAAGGAAAGAGTGAGAGAAGGAATCAGAGAAGGAAAGAGTGAGAGAAGGAATCAGAGAAGGAAAGAGTGAGAGAAGGAATGAGAGAAGGAAAGAGGAGAAGGAATCAGAGAAGGAAAGAGGAGAGAAGGAATCAGAGAAGGAAAGAGGAGAGAAGGAATCAGAGAAGGAAAGAGGAGAGAAGGAATCAGAGAAGGAAAGAGGAGAGAAGGAAAGAGAGAAAGGAATCAGAGAAGGAAAGAGAAGAAAAGGAATGAGAGAAGGAATGAGAGAAGGAATGAGTGAGAGAAGGAAGGAAAGAGTAAGAGAAGGAATCAGAGAAGGAAAGAGTAAGTGAAGGAATGAGAGAAGGAAAGAGTAAGTGAAACAAAGAGAGAACTAGTAAAAAGTATTTGAAAGAATAACATCAAATAATTAATGTTGTATTTCTTATTTGAAATTACAAAAAAAATATTGGCCTACCGTCAGTCATGTACTAATCACCATCAATATCTAATTCATTTGACAAATGATTTGTGTTCAGTGACAGAAAGAATATATTAGTTACATTTTAAGCTAAATTGATGTCATCATTTGCTCAATATCAACCAACGAACAAATTTCTTTTACTATGTCATAACTTATTTGTTGGTTTTGTGTAATGTATTGCTTTTTATGGGAAACTATAGTTGTGTCCATGGAATGCACAGATGGCAAAGTTAGTGCGTCCTTTAAGACTTTTCTGCATCAGGGATGCAGGACGCACACCTATTTAATCATTTTGTCCCAAGCAAAACTATAATGCCACTAGTACTGCAGGGGGTTACAGGAAGTTAAAGTGAAAGAGAAGATTGGAATAGGGAGGACTGAGGAAAGGACAAAGATGAAGGGGATTCAAGTGGACAGATGGCAATTAAATTTTTGAAGATTTTCATTATCAGGGAAGCAAGGAAACAAAAAAGAGTTCCACAGGTGGGAAAAAGAAACAATTACAGTGGAAGTGGCAGTTGCATTTCACTATTTCAACAGTATAATTCTAGGATTTAGTTGTCAATCTAGTAGCACACTTAAATTCATGTATTTGAGGCACCAAGGAAAAAATATTTGTAGAAAAGACAGAGGGAAGCCACATCACATCAGTGAGAAAATCACTGATGTTGATATGCCAGGTCAGGACAGGACCAATTACATCAGATTCTTTGAATTTGGTCAAGAATCTTGAGATGTACAGCAGGAGCACCAGACCAAATACGGAAGCAGTATTCAACGTACGCAGGAATGGTAGATTTTTAAATGTGCAAGATGGATTCTGAGAAAAATTTTCTGGTACGACACAGTGACCCAGCTTTCCTTGCAGCTATTGATCTGATAGAGGCACTCTACTCCAAGTCAGTAAAAAAGAAGACAGTGTGTTGTTCTCCTGGAGTCTAGCATCAGCCATGCTGATGGCAGGCTGTGGTGTATGGACTCAAAAGAACCCACGCCCCATAATCATATGTGGACATGTCAGTCAACACCAGTTACATCTAGGTTTTCCACATTGGCAGCGGGACAGCTTGGCATGTCTAGATACGGGCCTCTCTGCAACTAGTCAAGATCTGGGTCTTTGTAAGATGCCACATGCCAATGAAAACAACGGTGTCTTGTGAAGTAAGTCTCATGGGTATTTTGTTCCTAAAGTTGCTGTGGTTTCTCAGGCAGTGTTATTTTGTTTTGTCCCATCTCTTTCTCCCTATCTGCCTATTGCCCCTGTAGTTGCTGGATGAGCAGTTGGTTAGGCGTTTCCCCTGCAACCTCAACACACTCTTGCCATACATTACAAGATAACCTTTTCTGCATATCTGTGGCAGTTAAATGAAAGTAGTTTTGATTTGGAAGTGTTACTTTTTGTTTCCTTATGAATGGACAATAGACTTATAGTTTTTGTGCAAACTGATACAAATGTGAATTGAGTTACAATATGGAGGGATTTGTGCAATCAATGAAAATCTGAGAGAAGAATCCATTGTATATTTACAGTTTTATCAAATTATCATTTTGAAACATTTTTTTTTCTTCCCCTCTATCAACTTTTGGGACAATTTGAAATCAATCAAATAGTTTGCTAATTATCAGATGCATTTTCAATATATATATATATATATATATATATATATATATATATATCAAAACTCACCCTGTGTTCTATAAATGGAAGGTCAGTGATGGGAGTTAATTTTTCTTCTAATTATTACATTCTAAATAGTTACTATAACATCTGTCTATATTCCTGAGATGTGGTATTGTAACTATCTACACTATTTACATGGTTCGGACTATTATCTTAATCTTTATTGTCATATTCACAACGTTTCGCCAATGGTACACTCCAGCCTTCTTCAGGTGATACACATGGTATACAATGGGTAAAAGTGTTGGTTGAAGTAATCCAGTGACTTGACCCAAAGAGTTGTGAGTTCAATACCTGGCCACAGCAGAAGTGAACAAAAACTTTGAGAGTTGAATTACTAAAATGGAAATAGCTGAAACTGAGATATCCAGAAAAGGCATGGCATGTGGAACTAGAACAATCTACTCAGTGGACTAAATAAAGGGTTCGGTTTGAAATTCCAATGTATATCACCTGAGGAAGGCTGGAGTGTACAACACTGAATATGACAAAGATGAGGACAACATTCTAAATAGTGTAAATAGTTATCATAAATTTGGTACTCCTTCTCGGTCTATGATGAATTTGCCATGATTAGTCATGTTTTCATGCTGAAATATGCTATTCAGTGGGTAAAACTGAAATATGTGGAGGGCTATGAAAAGCAAGGAATGAGCCCTTTTTTCATAAGTGGGTAACAAAAGACAAGTAAAAAAGATTAAAAAAAAAAAAGATTGTAAATAAATATGTTTATTTTCAAACATTTTCAATCAAAAAATTGCGCCAAAATTTAACAAATTTCGATGACATTAAAAAAAACAAAAACAAAATCTCTGGAGAGAGAGAAAATGACTAATGTTTTTTCTATTCCCTAATTTTCCAGGTTAATCAAATGCCATGATTAGTCAGGTTTTCATGCTGATATGAGCTGTTCAGTAGGTAACATTAGGGATAGTAGGGAGGGCTACAAAGTACAAGAAAAAAAACATTTTTTTTTTTTATTTCATCCTTCAAAAATGTGGGGGGTGTAATGCATCAGAGGGTCCTATAAGCAGCAAGATATGGTATAGATAAATGAAAGTTATCCTTTCACCATAATTGCTATCCCAACCTGAATGGATTTCAGGTAGGGATAGAAATTCTATCTCTCGACATTACAGTGGACGTTTTGCCGACAAAAATAGGATTCCACCCACCAACTGAACTGTTGGGGAACAAAACTGAAAGCCCAAAATGTCTTACTTCACTCTTTGTTATTCAAGGTTGTTGCTAACACAGTTGTCATGAAATTGAAACCTTAACATTTAAAATTTCCTGAGCTGACATGAATTTCAGTCTGGCATAAATTGCGAGAGACGTGACAGTCTTGTAATTTCACATGAAGAGAAGATACAAAATTCAAACAGCAGTATAATTTTTCAAGTTGCACATAAATACAATTTCTATGTGCCATATCCCTTCAGGACATAGGCATTCATGGCTCTCCACAATTTCCTGTCCTTTATCGCACATAATAAATTATATCTTTTTGCTGTCTTTACTATACACAATTTTAACCTAGAAGATTGTGTATGCTGACTGTCAATAACCAGTAAAAATAAACGGTAAATTTACCAAACTTCATCCCCAATTCAGTGCCAACAGACACTGATTTTCCTAGTTTTGCTCTATCAGAAAAAAAGCACCTGGCTTGACTTGGACAATCTGTACAAATCACAAAGATGTTCTGACCAGGTCTGAATAAAGTGGCAGAAAAAATGCTTTGCATATCAAAGGGTTCTGTCAAAAAAAGAAAAATCTTGCTTAAGAAATAAATATTTTCTAGTTATCTCTTTTTCTCTCATACACACACATATATATATAAGAGAAACTGCAAATGTTTCTGGTTATAACCAAAAACGTTTGCAGTTTCTCTTTCTTAAAATATACTTTTTTTTCTCTCACAGGAACAACCTTATATATACATTTCAATTCACCCCTAGGTAGGTATTAAAGCCACTAAGACACAAAGGGCTACTGAGTATGAAAGAATAAGAAAAAAAGAGAAACATTAAGGAGCAAGAACAATAAAGGAGGAATCAGCATTTAAATTTTTGAAGATCAAAATTGGCTGGAAAGCATGGAGCTGGAAGACTGTTCCACAAGCCAGCTTACAGTTACATCTTGTTGATTCAACCATGAATTGATGAGACTTTCCCCCACAATCTACTACATGGCTTAAATTCATAAAGTCCCATAATGAAGAGTTCATCCAAATAATTAAGTATTTATAGGAAAAGGCACAGGGAAGCTACATTACAGTGGCAGCAAAATGACTGAAGCCGAGTTGGGAAGGATATTAGAATAATCCTGAACTTAAAATAGGAACAAACTACCTGAATACAGATAGAAAATGAATTCAGTAAATATACAAAAATAGACAAGGATGTGTTTTCTTACCAGACTTAATGAACCTATACAGTGAGGCAATTTTGAGAGAATTAGAAGTCCTACCAGGATTCATTACTGGTGGCCACAATCTCAACATGATATATGCAGATGACACAGTGTTGATAGCAGACATGGAAAGGAAACTACAAGAGTTCCTACAAAAGGTAGTAAAGGAAAGTGAGAAGAAAGGCATAAACATCAATTGTAAGAAAATTGAATGCAAGGTTGTCAGTAAAGGGGCAGCCTAACATGCAAATTACAAATTGGGGATACCAAAATCAAACAAGTACAAATATTTAAATATCTCAGGAATGGTTTTAACAGAGTGCAGAAAGTGTGACACGAAAATCCAAAGGGGCATTGGGATAGTGAAAGATGCCTTCCAAAAAGCTAAGAAAAAAAGATTTTATTAGAAACAAAGAAAATAGTACTGAACTGTTATGTAATAACAGTCCTCCTGTATAGCAGTGAATGCTGGACAATCTCCTCATATATGAAGAGACTTCAGGCAGCAGAAATGTTGAGGATACCATGGACTGAACAGTTTGTGAGAGTTCATGGGTTATTTCTCCATCTTTTATTTTAACTTTATGGCAAATACTGGAGAATGTGTCACACCTCCAAATACCTGAAAAATATTTTCCTGCGCACGGATGGATATTGCTAGAGTTAAAGCATTAGTTATCTTAGACATTTTAAACTCCCTAACATAAACAACACACAAACATAATTTCAGTAAAATAACAAAACTAGCAAATCAGAATTAAGAGTTCAACATCAGCCAATCAAATGAAAGATCAAGAATCTAAAACTGCATTCAAGTTGAGCCTATCTCTACTGATATAAGTAGTGGATAATCAACATTTAAACAGTTACCAGTATCTGTCTATTTCTGAGATGAGGTATTATAACTATTTATACTATTTACATCATTCAGACTGTTGTACTCATCTTTATTGCCATATTAACAACATTTTGGCCATTGTATGCTCTGATCTTTTAAGGTGATACATGTCAGAATTTTGAAGTGGATCCTTTGTTCAGTCCATGTTGTAGATTATAATACGAGTTCTGGAAAAAAAAATAGTTACTGAGACATCAGGTGATATAAGTCCCAATACTTAACTCCCTGATGTTCTTAAGCACACGTGGCCCAGTGGATAAAAGTTTGGTTGAGTAATCCAAAAAGTGACTTGACACAAAAAGATGTGAGTTCAATACTAAAAACTGAAGAGTTTAGTTACTAAAGGGAATTAACTGAAAGTGCAATATCCACATAGTACAATCTACCCCTGTGGACTACATAAAGGGTTCGGTTCAAAATTCCAGTGTATATCACCTGAAGAAGGTCAGAGCATACAACTGCCGAAACATTGTGAATATGGCAGTGAAGATGACAACGGTCCGAACAATGTAAATAGTGTAAATAGTTACAATACCTCATCTCAGAAATAGAGACAGATGTTGAAGGTGAATATGGCAATAAAGATGAGGACAACAGTCCGAACAATATAAATAGTGTAAAAGCTACATTACCTCATCTCAGAAATAGACAGAAATATAAAACTATCGTGACATTTTTTTAAAGCCAAAATGCATTCCATTGCAAACAAAATGCAGAAACTGCATTCAAAGATTTCTTGACTTCAAACCTTTAGAATTTTATTGTAAAGGTTCAAAATAACCTTTTTACTCAATCCTATGTAGAATTAGAACAATCTACCTGCTGGACTACATAAAGGGTTCAGTTTGAAATTCTAATGTATATCACCTGGTGAAGGTCTGAGCATATAACTGCCAAAACATTGTGAATATGACACTAAAGATGAAGACAACAATCCAAACAATGTAAATAGTAATATAGCAACAGAAAGAAGAGAGAAACGATCACGATGATGGACCAGAAAGAACACAATGTCACTGTAAAATTTCACTCACTACTCCCATACAAGGAATTTGACATGAGAACTAATGCACAGTCAATTGATAATTGAATTTATGTTTTTTTTTTTTTGTTTTTTTTTAAAGCATTTCACCCCAAGCAAGTCGGGAAGCCACTAGGACACAAGGGGTTACAGAAAATTTAGAGCAAGATCAGATAGGAGTGATAGAAGAAAGGATGAGGAGAAGGGTAGTGGATAGATCAAGGCAACTGGAGATGTCGATTGACATTACACTTGAATAGCTGGAGATTATAGATCACAGGGAAACAGGAATAGGGAAGGGAGTTCCACAGACGAGAGGTGCGAGACATGAAGCTATTAGAGTAGAAGAGATGGCTACATTTAGGAGTTTCGACAGTGAAGGGGTGAGAGCAGGATGCCAGCCTTGTAAAGCGCTGGATTTTGTAAATACAAGCTTTGCATAGTAAAACCAAATACACTTTCGAAAAGCTTACACGTGTGATTTATGACCAGTGCTTGCAATTCCCACGACAAACGAATTGCTTCGACAGTGGCACATCTTTTTTAATTTTCCACAGTACCATTGTCCCACCTAATAAATACTTGTTATTGTTTGTGCTTCTTCAGGTCTCTATCATTAAAGGTTAAAAAGGCCTTGTGCCACATGACACCCTCGTGGGGGGGGTGACTGAATATTATCATTAAAGGTATTGCTACCTTAGGGCTGACAAAACAAATCATAGCTATCGCACCCTCTACAAATGTTAATTTTACCTTTTTTGGTGGGGAAATAGTGAAAATTGTGTCAAAAAGTTTTAAAAGTTTCACTAATTTGTAAAAATGGAGATGAAAACAATGAAACATTTGTTATCATAGTTAAACAGTTTTATTTTTTTTTTCTGGATGGGGAAAGAATTGCCCTTTAACCTATACTCCTTTATACAGGGTGACCCAGAATTGACTATTTCAATGAAATCAGACAATTTATTTCAAAAACTCACTTTTATTTTTGTTCATCATGTTTATTGTGTTAGAAGTATATAAATTTCTCATTTTGTTCATAACTTTATATTGTATTTTCACTAGAATGTTTTTTGCAACATGCTGATTTGTTTGGTTTACAGCATATCAACCTTAATGGGAGGCACCTCGACGTGGTATAATAGTTAGAAAGCTTGTCTTGCTAGATCAATTACGACTGAGTAGTGAGTTCGATCCTCACTGGGTGCCCCATACTTTCGGCCTTGTACCACATCTAAGCCGGGCTTAGAAAATCACTATCAACCTTAATGGGTCATTTAATGCCAACAAGATTTCTATTGCTGTTAATAATTTTTTCTTCAAAAATTCATTGCTGGTAATATATTTACAAAAATTTATTATTCGTATTAAAATCCATTTTTACACTTTCATAGCATTTTGACCCCAGTTTGGGGGGGTTAACTATTTGCCCATAGCTGGGACCCTAACAGGTGCTACCACCCCAGGTTAGAATGGACCTTAAGAAGTGTTACCACAGTCTTCAAAACCTCTTGATCAGAGGCCTTGCTGTCAAATGTAGTTTATTGTCTTACCCAGGATGTATCAACATGCTGACTCATCTTGATTTGGTTTGGTTAATAGCATATCAACTCTTCATGGGTCATTTAATTCAAAGTTTAATTTTCTTGGGACCTTTGGTAATTTTTTTTTTTTTTTTTTACTATTAAAATCTATTGCTGGAAGAAATTTTTATATATTAAAAAGCTAAAAATATATTTTTATACTTTCATAATGTTTTACAGTTTGGGAGTAGGCTATTTGCCCAGAGCTGGAACCACAACAGATGCTACCACCTCCGGTCAGGGTAGACTTGGGAACAACAGAAATTAAGATGTGGTTCCACACTCCTCAAAACCTCTCGATCAAAGGCCTTGCTACCAGATGTAGTTTATCATCATACCCAGCATGGACGAGTGGTGAAATCCTCACAGTATTTAGTATTGTTGAAGTTATTGCTAACATTTTTTGTCAAGATTTACAAACTATGTTTCGCTCAATTTCACAAACCAATCGATGAAATTTGAATAAATGGATTTGTTTGCAAAAATACTTTGATAAAAACCCTACCTTGTGGTTTAATAATTTAATTTAAATTTAATAGGACTTTATGGTAAACAATGTTTTTTTAAGAAAATTTCTTTTTCACATTTTTCTTTTAAACAGCAAAGAATACATTCTTTGGATTTTGTTATGGTGAAACACACCTATAGTTAATAGACTCTCCCACCTATAATAAGTAGAAGGAGTCAGTCGGTCGGTCAGTCAGTCGATGTCGGACAACAGTTAGTTGAATACGAAAGTATCAGCGACCACAACTAGATTACTCTGCATAATACTTATTATATCAAGTTCCTAACGTTTTGTACGTCGAACCTATTTTAGGACTGACTTAGTACAAATACAAGCCCCCACTGCGAAATAACTCCACAACAGATTTCTTACTCTTGAGCATGCAATATACAACTGGCCATGCATAAATATTTCTTTCTGGAGCCAAATTCCATCTTCTTGAAGCATTTAGTCTTGTGATTTGTTTTTAGTTCTCACAAACCCAGGGCAAACTGGAAACTGGATTCTTCTATATAAAAAAAACTTAAAGGAAAGATATGCAAAAAAAAACAATATTTTATTAAATAAGTATTTGTTATTTTAATCCATAAATTGTTTTTAAAATAGTGGGAGTATTTTAGACATTAAATAATAAAAATTTTTCAAAAAAGTTTAATAAAAATTTATTGCACTAAGCAATGCACCTAAGTAAAACCAACTGTACTCTGTAACATGTTTTCACTTATCACCAAAATTTGGTTTCGATCAGTCAATGTATGAGGGTGTGACAGATGGATGAATTAGTAGAAGTGACAATATTTTATATATAGACTCTTTCAGAACACTATTAATAATGAATACACAAGAACGCAGCTTTGCTGAATCCCTCCCCACACTTGATTTTTTTTTTTTTCTTGGGGTTTCATAAAAATCAGAAACAAATGTTTTATCACAAAAATATTTAAAATTTAAAAGATTTTACTTACCCTAACTAAGTCAATGTTCTTCTCTCTGGAAAAGAAAATAATTCAAATATTAATCATAAGGAAAATTTCACATGAAAAAACACGAAAACACAAAAGAAAGTTAAAGGGGGGGGTCTATATTTCAAAATGGTTTTCAATATAATAACATTGTGAAATAAGACAACCACTCCACCATTAACATTTAATATAAAAAACAGCTCATACATTGATGCCAAAGTTGGCCACATGAATTCACCCTAACCCTGGTCTGAGACAGGACAGCAAAAGGATGACATGCGTGCATAAGTTAAGAGGAACATTTCAGCTCTAATCTTTAGTACTTAGTTAAGTATAATTCAGTAACCCTCTACCTTGAGTGGCTGTCAAACCTTGAATTGGTTGAACTTTTACTATCATACACATTATATATATATATAATTATTTATTTAAAAATGTGATTCCATCACTACATAAGAGTTCTCATGTTTCAAAACAAGAGCCAAAAATTTCAATATAATTATTTGAATTAAATTGAATTAAACAAAAATTTGTTCAATCTTCAAAAAAATTTTTGAAGATTCCCAGAAAAAACTTTAATTCAATGGAATTCAAATAATTATATTGAAGTTTTGGCTCTTGTTTTGAAACATGAGAACTTTATGTAGCGATGGAATCATATTTTTAAATAAGTAATTATATTTAGGCTCTACTTTTGTATCGAGCACTGTTTTTTAAAAATAATAACAAAAATACTAAAGAACTTTGGATTATTTACCTAACAAGTTCTTTCCTATTTTCTGTATATTTTTCACACACACACTATATATATATATATATATATATATATATATATATATATATATATATATATATATACACACCTCTGAAGATTTGCTAAAAAATGAACATTCATGATGAAAAATACCCAAAACATAAAAAGAAAAGTTTTATTGTCAGAATCTGTGTTATTAAAAGAAAAGACCAAAACATTGTTTTTAAATTGAAAATTATATTTTTTTAAACCTTTAAAATTTTGTTATTCTAGCATCAACATGGGATCATAAATTTGTACAAGAAATTTGAATGTCTTTTTGCAGTGAAAAAAAAAAAAAAAAAAAAAAACTTGAAAAAATCTTACAAAAATCAGATAATTGTTGGATTTTAATTAAACTTTCAAGACTTATTCACAGATGAATTATATGATTTCAGAAATTTTGTTTTTTTTAAATCTTGGTTTTATATATATATATATATATATATATATATATATATATATATATATATATATATATATATATCTCACACCATATTTATTTAATTTTATGAAATTAAAGAAATTCTTTTTTGCATTGCTTAACATCTATATTTGTTATAAGGACAAGTCCTCAGGGAATTTAAATCGAAGTTTTGGGGTCAAACAGGAACCCCAGTTACAGAACATCTGCTCTGAATTGTAAAATAAAAAAAATGCAATAAAACTAAGACATTATTTAATTAGAAAAGATTTTAATTGCATTTATGAATAAAATATATGATAGACACTTATGATAAAGATTTTTTGATGCATAATTTTTTTTTTTTTTACAAGAATTATTTTTTAAACATTTTAAATAGAATAATTCACAAACTTTTAAATCTTTCAAAATTTTGTATTAATTTGTAGGGGTCAAGTGATATTGTTATTAAATAAAAATTACATTTAATAATTATAAATAGAAAACCTTATTATAATTCAGTGACCTCCCCAGTACCTTAAAAAAAAAAAAAAAAAAAAAAAAAAAAATTTGAATTTTCTTTTGTGTGTGTATAAACATGCCGATTTTTTAAAATACATATGTTTTTATGCAAAATTTTCAGAAAATAAATGTGAAAACTATAATAAATTTAAAATTTATTGGTAGTTTTCTAACATTTCTTTAACAAGCATCTTTGTAAGCTATAAATCCAATAAAATATTAAAATACTTAAAATTACTGGGTAGTTTAAAAAAAAAATATATATATATATATATATATCTGATATATATATATATATATATATATATAAGTACCTCGCATATAATATATAAATAATAATAACACATTTAATTTATAAGCAAGTTCTTAAGATTAAGGAAAATTCTATCTATTTTGATTAGGGAGGGTTGGGTTTTAATTTCCCTAGACAACTTATGTAGCAAATATAGGTTACTTAAAATTTCTTAGAAAGTTATTCCTAGCATCGCTTGACAATGGAATGAGACTCTGGATTTTAGGTTTAATTTTTATAATTAAATTTACAGTTTCAGTTTTGAAACAGAAATTTCTGTGTCATGATGGAATCATTTTAAAAAAAGAAAATAATTACATTATTATGCTCTATTTGTATTGAGCACTTTTTTAAAATAAAAATAATTTCAAACATCAGATTATAAATCTTACTGTTCTTTCTTATTTATATATAGTCGACTCTCCCGATTATATATATATATATATATATATATATATATATATATATATATATATACACACACACATACATACATACATACATATTTCAACCTCTGAGGGACTTTATCAAAGCAATGTAGGATTTATTTTTTTGCACATGTTTATATACAAAAGTGAGGATGTGGTTTATACATTCATGAATAGTGGTTAAAAGGCCAGTCAAAACGTAGTGGACAAAAAGTGTCATAATTCAAAGTCTGGTAAAAAATAAGAGAATAGTGCTCAAGGAATTTCTTTTAAATGAATATTGTTTAAATTTTGATTAGATTGTTCTGGTGTGTAATAGACATATATGCTGTAGATCTTAAAAAACATAAGGTAATGGATTTAACAGTTTTCTTTTGATTTTTCAACATATATGTCTTAAACTACTTACAGCAGTTCTCAAGAGAAAAGGTGCTTTTAAATTTAAACACTGGCTTAAAAAATTCCAAAAAATAATAAAAGAAAAATTCCAAAAAATAATAAAAGAAAAATTCCAAAAAATAATAAAAGAAAAATTCAAAAAATAATAAAAAAGAAAAAATTCAAAAAATAATAAAAGAAAAAATTCAAAAAAATAATAAAAGAAAAATTCCAAAAAATAATAAAAGAAAAATTCCAAAAAATAATAAAAGAAAAATTCCAAAAAATAATAAAAGAAAAATTCCAAAAAATAATAAAAGAAAAATTCCAAAAAATAATAAAAGAAAAATTCCAAAAAATAATAAAAAAAAATTCAAAAAATAATAAAAGAAAAATTCAAAAAATAATAAAAGAAAAATTCCAAAAAATAATAAAAGAAAAATTCCAAAAAATAATAAAAAAAAAATTCCAAAATATAATAACAAAAAATTCAAAATAACAAAAAATGTGATATTAAAAAATACCTGAAAAAAATTCCAAAAAATAATGAAAAAAAATAATGTGACTGTCTGCTCAATAAGATCTTCATAAATCAGGCAAAAGATGATTTGTGCCCACCCAGCCTCTTCAAGATAGGAAATCTGATGCGATATTTCATTCAGAGCTTTTATCTATTCAATTTTTCAAACAAAAAACTCTTGATTTTACCATTTTCAAATTGATACGTGAAATTTGGACAATATCAAGGAAACCAAGAAACAAGTCTTTAAAAACATCTCCTGAGTAACGATATTGCTGCAAACATGGTCTGGTGCAGATTATATATTTCAGAAGTACTTGATAAAATCAAAGAAGAATCTGTGATCAACATTAGTCCTGATGGATTGATTTGTTTTTCAGTTATCAACCCTTCATTTAAAGTAGAAATTTGACTTTTTTTAGATTGTAAAAACATAATTTTTCTGATAATAATTTACTGATAAAATATGGGGACTAGTTAATCTTTTCCTAGGGAAAAGAGGTATTATTCATACCTTTCTAGAAATGTGCACCTTAATGAATGTATAATTTTGGCCAATTGGAACTCAGGTCTCTGATTTTCAATTCAGAACCATTATCCAAGCCACACATCCATGCACCTGGTAGTCTTAAATGGTCACCCATCTAAATATGGACATTGCCAACTTTCATTAAACAGAATAAATAAGCCTTTCATAGGTTGTTTAAAAAGTAAATTTAATCACACAATTTCATTAAACTCATTCATTTATACAAAATAAAGAAAAATGTTTTTTGGAAATTAGTTTTGTAAATTACCATTCATTAGACCTTCCTTAACATACATTTTTCAGAATCAAAAAATATTGATTTTTACATTTTAAAAATGGTGTCCCATTAATAATATGGATACAATGTAAAAATGTTCCATCTCGTTCATTTATAGTATTGCTGCCATAATGGTTTCTGGTGCACCTGTTATATATTTAGAGTTTCTTGATAAAATTTTAAAAAGAAAAATCTGCAATAACATTAGTCCTTTTTTGTTTACATCTCAACTTCAAACTTTTACATCACTGTAATGTAGACTTCCTTTTTTATCTTTTCTATAAATACTTCCATTATAATTATTTATGATGAACTTTCCTCATCTAAATATGGGGACTAATTACAGTATTTTCATAGCAGACAAAAAACGTAACATGGTGCAGCAGTTGTAGTAATCAAAGGCTAGAATGAATTAAAAGTTGTTTTGGTGTAACAAATCATCCTTAGGAAAAATGACCTTGGGATAAAGGCATTGTTGTGAATTTAGCTAAGTTATTGTTAAGACAGTTCAAGACCGTGGTTTCCCCAATTCAGTGGAAATGTGCCACATTTCTGTGAACAATAAAATAAAATAAAACTAGAAGATTTCCTCTATGGTACCTAGACTTTATGAATTTAATCACAGTACTAGATTGGTGGCAAGGTCTCATTATTTTACAGTTGAAATGGTTGCTAGATGTAACTATAAGTTCTATGCTAACAGTTTCTTCTATTACATTTCACACTTATGGAACTCTCTTCCGACTTCTCATTTCCCAGTCAACTTTGATCTTCAAAAATTTAAATGCAATGTCAATCATTATCTTCCATCTTAATTTCTGTTCTTTTATAGTTCTCTCTCCTTAATAAGGTTTTCCTTTTTCTCAAGAGTCTTTCAAATCAGTAACTCTGTGGAACTTAATTGGCTTTGTTGCCTTTCTTCTGGGGAAATTCAATTTTTAAAAATAAAAAGAGTTCTTCAAATCACAAAAAATAACAGTACTTTTTATTTTTGTTTAAAAAAATCAAACTTTGAAACTATTTTCAAATCATTGATATGTGGAACTTCAAAAGAAAAGACTAAATAGAAACTTTGTCTGAATTTCTGGAAAAGAGTTCTTAAATCATTATATACATTATTTATATTTGTGGACTAAATGTCCTCATCTAAATAAAACTGGGAAGAATTGAAATGAAATCAAGTCTTCAGCAGAAGCAATTGAAAACGTAACAAACAACAAACTCTGTTGAACTTCAATTGCCTAATCAGCAAATCAGGTTATGTTTAAAAGAGTTCTTCAAATCAAAACTCTGTGGAACTACAATTGAAATCATCCTCTTCAACCTGGTGGATAAAGGCATTAGTCTGTGAATTCTTTAAATCATAGTTGTTGGGAACTTCAATTGAAAAGAGTTCTTAAATGTAAACTTGTATTCAATTGAAAAGAAATGGGCAAGCAGTAACTGAACAATACTAAATAAAAATAAGAACTAGAAGATATCCCTAGCTATCCATGAGCAGTAAAATGAGAACAGTCTACCCTGGTAACTTAAAAGAAAAACTAGCTTAAAAAACTGCAACTTCAATTTAAAAAAGACTTCTTCAAACTAGCTGCTCTAGAGGAACTAATGGGGTTCTTCAAATCAAAACTAAGGGAACCTCTGGTTCAGTTCTTCAAATACAAACTCTGATAATTTTGAAAAGAATTCTTCAAATCAGTTTGCTCCATGGAACTCCAAAACCTCACTTTAATTCTGATTTGGACTATAAGTCCAATTCAGGCTGAAAATTGAGTTCTTCAAATCACAAACTCTGTGGAACTTCAATTGAAAAGAGTTCTTCAAATCACAAACTCTGTGGAACTTCAATTGAAAAGAGTTCTTCAAATCACAAACTCTGTGGAACTTCAATTGAAAAAGTTCTTCAAATCACAAACTCTGTGGAACTTCAATTGAAAAGAGTTCTTCAAATCACAAACTCTGTGGAACTTCAATTGAAAAGAGTTCTTCAAATCACAAACTCTGTGGAACTTCAATTGAAAAGAGTTCTTCAAATCACAAACTCTGTGGAACTTCAATTGAAAAGAGTTCTTCAAATCACAAACTCTGTGGAACTTCAATTGAAAAGAGTTCTTCAAATCACAAACTCTGTGGAACTTCAATTGAAAAGAGTTCTTCAAATCACAAACTCTGTGGAACTTCAATTGAAAAGAGTTCTTCAAATCACAAACTCTGTGGAACTTCAAAACCACACGTCACAAAACCTCTCACTTTAACTCCAAATTCCTGGCATTTTGAAGAAATAAAATTGATTTCTTCAAAGTTTTGGAGATATTTTAAACTAAATTTAAAACAAAAAAAAAAAATTTAAATTCAAAGTTTTGTACCACTTTACTGTTACTTTTTGTGTTACTTTTAAAATCACTAATTTTTTTTCAGTTATTTTAAAGTTTGAATTTTTAACAGTTCCTCATCCAGACACAAATCCTAATGCTCGATGTTCAAGCACCAGATGAAGGGCAAATTTTCAATACTGGGATCCTCCCGATTCCAAAAATAATATGTCTATAGAGTAAGTGTGGCCAGAGTTTAGAGGGGTTTCAAACACACTGATGGACAGGGAAAATTTGCCATTTATTTATTTATTAAGAAGTTTATAAAAGGAAGAAATGGATATATAGATTTTTTTTTTTATGGAAGAGCATAAAGTTACAAAAATTAATGACAGTATGAAATATATTCAGATATTTATGATGCAAGAGCAGTTGCAAACTTGACATTTTTAAATAAGATAAACTAAATGTAGATAACTCAGTAAAAGTTAGGAATCGATTTGATACTGTATTGATATTATGAAGAGACACCCCCCCTTCTAAATCGATAACAAAAAAAAAAAAAAAAAAAAAAACCCAAAAAACATCAATATTTCTTGATTATAACAAATGCTATAGCTTCTAAAGTCTACTTCAACTCTATATTTCTAACATCTCCATCTAAAACTGAACTTTTATCTACTACTAGCAGTAGAGCCCGGCGTTGCCCGAGGATGTAACAGTAAGCGATAGATCAAGTATGGAAGATCATAAAGACTGAAAAATAAAATTGACAAAGATTATTGTTTAAAATTGACGGACACGCATGTCTTAATTAGTTTTTTTTTTACGAATTGGTAAAACCCAAATTCAAATGAAAACATTGTTTACAATCGTTATGATTTATGGAAATAATACAGTAATTCCATCTACGTTTTACACGCACGTGAGTTTTCCTCCCTTCCTTCCACAATTGTGTGTGTGTGCGCGCACGTCCACTGATTACACCCCTTCCTTTCTCGTTAAGCTAAATATAGTAGTAAACCTTTTCTTTAGTTATTTAAAACTAATTACAAGTTATTGTCGTTTTATCAGCTCCTGCTGATGTCACCAATCTAACAAATTTAAATTACCGTTTTTCCCGCGTTTTTCTCCGACGTCATGGACAAACTAATTGTTTGAGTTCAGGCGGACTAAAAATTTCGATCCATGAAGTTGACTCATTTATTCCTCGTCAGTCAACCTTAAATACAGACAGGGATATTTTACTGACAACAAATAATTCTTCATCCCTTTTGGCTCGTCGCAAATAATTTTCTTCAAGACGATGCAACCAACAACAAATAAGTCTTCGTCCCTTTTGGCTCGTCAGAAATAATTTTTTAGCAGCAAATTCAATGCCTGATCCCAAAATCTGAGATGACTGAACATTCTCACGACCGTGAACCTGAACAAAAAAGGGTATAAAAACAAAAACAACACAAAAACACTACACACACTTACAATACCCAAATCCACAGTAAGTACTTTTTTATCTGTGAACATCTACACCTCGTATTAACGAGTTCCTTTTTCCAGAACTTTAAAAAAAAAAAAAAAAAAAAAAAAAAACTTTTCCCGCCTTGTTCACCTTGCTATCCTATTTTGGCGTGGAACATTTTCCCTGATCTCGTACCACGAGATAATCTATTTGTTTTTCCATTTAATAAAAAAATTACACTTGTTTTGAAAAAAAAAAAAAAAAAAAAACTTTTCCCGCCTTGTTCACCTTGCTATCCTACCAAAAAAAAATGTGAAGTTTTGTTGAAATCGGTTGAAAAACGTAGATAGCCTTTCTCTGTAATCTTTTACAATTTATGATTTTTACTTATTGAATACAGTAAAAAAAATTGCATATTTTGCTTGTGGTGATTCATAATTAGAATTCTGATTTGAATATATTTTCCACTCGTTGTTTCTAATACAAAAATATTAACTTTATTTGGGTTTATTAATTTATTACAAGTACTGTGTTCTTTCCTTAATAATTATCATCTTCGAAATATTGTTGTTTTTTGTCTATCAGATTTATTACGTCGGCATTTTTAAATTATTTCTTAATACTTTCTTTTAAATATTGAATTAATTTCAAATAGAACCAATGCCTTATTGAACTGCCTTGTAACAAACTGCAAAGGGAATTGAAAAAAACGGCACTAAAGTACGTGGAATTATCTTTCCCTATTTTATCAAATCGAAAAAAATGATTGATTATCTGTCCTTTTTTTACCAAAAAAAAAAAAAAAAAAAAAAAAAAAAAAATTTTTTAAAAAATTTCAGACGTGCTAAGAACGATTAAAAAATGTAAAAAAAAAAAAAATACCACAAAAATACTTTGATCTTTCCTTCTTTAATAATAATATGAACATTAGACGATAAAATTTTGTTTTTCGTCAAGTTATTTTTTTTTCATCATGCTATGCTCTTTTGTTTACATTTTCATGGGTGAGTTGTCCCCTTTTCATTCTCACGATGTGTCTTAATCTTGTTTTCAAATTGATTTTGTTTAAAAAAAACAATGTGTTTTTCCCATTTTCGGCGCCGTAAGAAGCACCACAAGGTAATTTTACGTAGTCCTGAGAAGTTTTGTTGAAATTGGTTGAAAAATGTAGGAAATCTGATCCAATATATAAACAGACACACACAACCTGGGTTTTATAATAAGTATGACTTATTTTTTATTTTATTTTCTCCTTAATAGAAGTAGAATAGGTTTGACTATAGACCAGTTCACACTCCTCCCTAACCTTTTTTTTTGTGATGTCATTGAACACTTGTTGACATTTTTGTGATGTCAACAAATACTCATTGTCACTTATGTAATGCTAATTGTAGAAGAGACTTTGTAATCGCAGATACAACTATAGTAATGCCATTGAACAATACTGGTGTCAAACACGTTCAAACAACACTCACACTAATAGTACTTGCTAAATAATACATACTCAAAAGTAAGCACTGAATAGCAATCCATATAGTGATCAGTATAGAGAAATAGAAAATAGCAATCCGTATAGTAATAGAGAAGAGGGTAGAAAATGTGATCTGTATAGTAATACAGGATAGAATAGAAATGGTGATCAATTAGACGTCACGCTAATTCCCATATATACATTTCCTTTTAGATCACATTATCAATTAGACATCACGCTAATTCCCATATATACATTTCCTTTTAGATCACATTATGAATTAGACGTCACGCTAATTCCCATATATACATTTCCTTTTAGATCACATGATCAATATGGGATCACAAGTGTTTGCTCACTGGTAATCTGTGTTCAAACTCCAGTGTCAGCAGCGACATTTTATTCCTATATATAAGTTTTGAACAGGAGTAGAGGTTTATGCCTAGTTTCCAGTTTAGGATTGGGTTTCCAGTTCCTTCTAAAGTCTTATCATCCTCTTTCCCTCCCAGTGGCCCTTTGTCATGGTGGCATTAACACCTTGCTTAGTGTGTTAACTCTTACTCTGTAACCCTCTACATTGAATGGCTCTTGAGCCTCGTACAGAATGAAAATTGTAAAAAAAAATAAATAAATAAATAGATAGATAAATAAATCACTTGAGGAAGGACTAATGAATACAATCATAATTTATAAAAATAATTATTCCCCAGAAAATTTCCCCTTGCTATTTTTTTTTTTTTTTTAAATTTTAGCAAGTAGCTCCTAAATTGGGAACTGACAGAGATGAGATCGTATTTATTATCAGGAACAATCTGCTTTGTAATTTATTATTGAACATCCGAAGGCAGCAACCAAGAAAGAAAAATGTCAAACCTATTGTATGACATTGTATAATACAAAACCTAGAACAGGCGTGGGACCCCCCCCCCTTTTTTAAAGCAGTGGGCCACATGATCCATGGTTATTCACAAGGTGGGCTGCAAACTACTAAAAAGATTCAAGGTAATTTTCCATAGTAGGCACCTTAGCTATTTTCAATACAGAACACCATATACAGTGTGACCCGGATATAAGAGAAACCCGGATATAAGAGACTTCTCCTCCAGTCCCGACAACTCTCTTATATCCGGGTTACACTGTACTTAAGCATATACCTTTGAAAGCAGGGGGGGGGGATTACTTTTTCTGTAATTAAAAAAAGTTGAAGACTTGGTACAATATTAGCATTGATGACAGTGTGATTATCACATGAGAGATTTATTTCTAATTTATTCATTTGAAAATAAAAACATTTCTTCTTTAGATAAAATAAACTATTGTGTATCAAAAGTAAAAGACGTTTGTATGTATAATTTTCCTTAGTAAAAATCACCAATAGTTTAAAACGTTATCTTCATCGAAAGTTTACAAAATTCAAGAAACATTGTACTA
>CAHIKZ030005233.1:1535000-1625000 GCA_903632075.3 Acanthosepion pharaonis | reverse complement strand
GCCCAAGAAGAATTTGACTATTTTCTGGAATGATGTATTTTTTTTCATGCCAGGTTTCATCAGGATGGAAGCAATCATGGTTCACCATAATTTCTTTTTATCTGTGAACTCATATGTATTCTTGAAAAATATAGAGTAACTTCTGCCTTTACCAAAAGTTCAGAATTTTTTCTTTTTAAATAAAAATTCAAAATTCAAAAGCCCCTCAAGGTAGATGATTACTGAAAGGGTTGTGCGATAGGATTTTACGAGGAAGTAGTAAAAAGTGAAGATCATGAGAATAAGGAGGAGAGTTGTCTTTCGACTGGTTACTATCCAAGGCTAAAGGACCCACTCTACCAAGCTATATGACCCAGATTGATGTTAAACAAAAACCTTAAAATCTAAAACTATTAATTTTGTTAAGTATTGAATTTTTTTTTTTTTTTTTTTAAGTAAAATGGTTATTAATTTATAAATCTACAACAGTGAGTACAGATTGCCAATTTGAAATCAATGATAGTAAAATACTTGATCTTGCCTCGGAGCAGTATGATTGAACACACCAGTAACACACAAACATGTACAATATACAACTCCAAGTCTGATCCAGAAGCCCAGTCAACACTGGGTAACTTACAAAAGCAGGTTAAGTTTACAGCCACATCACATTGAATCACTGATTCCCATATGATCACTTAAGTTAAGCAATGTCAAGCCTGATCAATATCTAAATGGGTGACCACTTTGGAATAATGGATAAATGCTCAAAATTGTTAATTGGCATTAACAATTCTTAATTGTTCTAATTCTCATTGGGTTCATTATATAGAGTTACATGCAAATACACTTGGAAAAGGCATGAACCCACCTCTTTCCTCCAGCTATGGGTTAAGTAGTAAAACTTGTATCATTAGACCAATATTATTTTTTTAAAAAAAATTATTACAAATTAAAAAAATATATTTTCTGCCTTTAAATAACATGCAATGGGTTTGTATGTCATAAAATACCAAACAAAAGCTGGTTTATTCAAAGACGCCAACAAAATTCAATTAGCTTTAAAAGTGTTTCAGTGAATGAAAACATTCTTTCTCCATGCAGAAAGAAAGAAAGAAAAATAAATGTCATTTAGTTTCTTGAAGATGAAACGGGACTAAACACCTTAATTCAACTCAATTTTAATAATTATTTGGATGGTTCTGGCTCGCGTTTTTGAGAACTCTTATGTAGCAAAGGAATATTTTTAAACAAAAAATATTATTATTATATATATATATATATATATATAACAGATCTACACAGATACACTATTTTTAATAGGTACATGCGTTTGATTTGGCATCTGTGTTATTTCAAACAGTGAAATTAATGTCAACCAGCCTAGAAATCGAGAAGTCTGAATTAATGTAAGTAAAGTCGAGGAGATATTTTTCTTTAGTAAGGACTTCTCAATTTCTAGGTTGGTTGACATTAATTTCACCATTTAAAATAACACAGATGTCATTTATAAGTTATGTCCAATTGAAAACAAAACATCACACACACAGTGAGTATGACATCATACACAGCATTACATCACACACATTAGTATGTGAGAGTGAGTGTATGTGTCTTATTGGTACAGAACGTGAAATCTACAATCCAGTGAATTCTATTTTATTCACTATTTTTGCCAATGCCCTTGGAAATAGGCATAAAAGTTAAATAAACTCTTTTGCCTTGTGTGACAGCCAGTCTAGAAGGAGGAAAACTGAATTCAAATCTTAAGATGGCTGTTTCAAGATTGTCACTGGTTCCATCCTCTATGTGCTGTGTTCCATCAGAACACAGGTGATCATGGCTCTCCACAATTTCCTGTCCTTTATAGCTCTTAATAAATTATGTCTTTCTGCTATTTCTCCTCAACTTTACTTATCCATCCATTTACACAAATTCACTAAGTAAATTATACATTTTCCCCTGTCCTTCTTGCCTTCTATCTTTTCTTGTCCTGTTAGTACCAGATTTTCCAAGCCGTCTTTCCTTAGTAAAACAGACACTAATTAACAATGGCTTCCCTAACCACCTTATAGACCACTAAATTAGACTATTTCTCCCCAAAACAAATAAATGATATTGAACAGTCAAAAATTATATAAATATTTTCTACAAAAACCAAATGCACATTAAGTATAGACAAGACAAATCTTCACTTAGTACTATTATAAAGATATACACTACTCCAATTGACCCAAATAAAAAAAATTAAATTATCTACTATAAAAAAATTTAAGACTGCTCACCTTATCCTCAAAAGCAACAACACACCAGCTAAGTCAAAATTACAATAAACAAACATTATCTATTAGTTCAAATGCCCCTTAAGGAACTGTGTTCCTGATCAAACTGAACTCATAAATAATTACATCAGTCACACAACTACATGCCTATCCAGATGCCTTACCTTACATCTATCTGACCATAGCTCTATTAGAACCCATTTAAACACACACACAAACCTACCAGACTCCATTCAAAACATACTAGTAGATAACACAAATATAATAACCTCATCCACCTGTGTAAAAAAAAAAAAAAAAAGATTAAAAATAATGGAAGCCCTAATTATAAAAAAGGAAAAAGCCAACTCTTAACAATATTAACTACAAATTAGGCCACAATGTGCTGTGTTCAAAAAATAAAACACTTCTATAACACACTAAAAGCATACACACACACTTGTTTAAACTGAAAAATAAAATCATCCTTGAAAATGGCTAAAAGTATAGCTGAAAGCACTTGTAACTATAGAACATTTGGACAGTTTCTACACACTGTGTCAAAAAAAAAAAAAAAAAAAAAAAAAAAAAAAAAAAAAAGCTCTAAAAAGCTTAACCTTAGTACTTAGGCTGTCATTTTTAATGAAACATGTATAAATGAAGGATTGCTGCCTAAATACACTATATATATCACAATAGGAGGTTGCCTGTAGCCCCAGTATGCCAGTCTGCCAAGGTGGTTAGACGAACCCTGCTCTGGTACATTTATGTTTGTTTAGCACCCACAGAGCGCACCTGAGATTTATACTGCAATTTATACAACTATTCTGGTGTGATCAACAGTTTTATGAACATGACCAGTACACTCAAACCCTCAGTCATGATGACTTGTGATTTTGTGCAAGCATAACCAGCATCACACCCATCAAAATCATGAGTCCTGTAACTGATTGGGTCATACGGGCATAATAGCAGTGGTGTGTCCTGGACAAGATAGCCCAACCCTCTCCAGACTGACCTGTATTCAGAGTTTATCTTCTAGACTGGTTGATAACCAAAACTATATGACCTAAAAAAAAAAAAAATACAAACAACATGCTTTCTCTACCTGCATCAGCATAAACAAGTTGCACAACTGAATAATTTCAGTCACTGTGTGTTTTCATGGGCCAAGTGCATCCCCACAATTGGCTCAGGCTTGCTGGGAGATGAGTGTTTTTTATTGAGTCACCATCTCTAGACTGGTTATCAACCAAGGCTATACAACCCAGTCTGTACTGTTATTCAACCTGTGGCTGTGAGGAGAAAGAAGAGATGGATTTATACCCTTCCTAAGGATATTTGTGCGTAAGTGAATGTTAAATTCTGTAATTCAAATTTGGTTCTCCCATATTTCCCATTAGACCACCATGCTTCTATTATATATAACCTTCAAATAAGAGGTTGTGCCATGGGCACCATTGCAGCTCCATCATATGCTACAATAGTCATGGGAAAATTTGAGGAGACCCATATCTATCCAATCATTGGTAGCGACTGCGTATTCTATGCAAGACATATTGATGATATATTCTTTGTATACACGGGTAGTGATGACAAACTTACCCAATTCCTTATGACCCTAAACACAGTGCATGAATCAATTAAGTTTGACTATGAAAAATCCACAACATCAGTAACATTTTTAGACACCCGCATTTACATAGATGAAAACAGGAAACTACAAACGACACTACACACTAAAATCACCGACACCCACAACTATCTACACTAAGTCTTCCCACCCTAAACACCTCAAAGAGAACCTTCCCTATTCACAAGCACTTAGACTCAGAAGGATATGTTCCAACAATGAAGAATTAAATAAACACATTGAAAATCTGGAGCATCAATTCACAACACATGGCTATAAACAACACCTAATCAGGGAACAAATAAATAAAACAATTTCCACACCTAGAGAAGACACCCTAATATACAAGATTAAAAATAAATCTAGCCGCATCCCTCTAGTAACCACTTTCAATCCCACTCTGCCTCCACTATCCCAAATAATCAAATGTCGCTGGGAAATATATCTCAAACCAGACCTAAAAAAAACTGCTTAAGGAACCCGGCCTTCTTGCATATCGTAGACCTAAGAACCTAAAAGAAATCATAGGTAGTAACCACATTTCAGGGGACAAGGTAATCTGTAATAAACTAAGAACAAAAATAACAGGATTTTCCCAACCATGTAACGACAAAAGAAGTTTATGTTGCAACCATATTAAAAACACGAATTCATTCACTAGCTCAATCACTTTCAAAATCTACCATGATTCTAACTGTAGAAGTCATAACATAATTTACCTCCTAGAATGCACACTATGCCAGAAACAATATGTAGGAAAATCTGAATGGCCCTTTCACTACAGAATTAATAATTATCGTAAGTGAATTAAGTTGACTCACCATGAAAAATTATTACCTGTAGAACAACATTTCCGCCTGGAAACACATGATTTCAAAACCCATGCCAAATTTACTATAATTGAGAGAATAGAAAAGTTCAGAGCAGATAACATTAGAAAGATTTTAGAGTCCCATGAAAATAAGTGGATACAATGTCTAAAAACAAAATATCCAGCCGGGCTAAACCATAAATTTAACAATATATAGATAGTACCAATATATGACTCAACAAATCAAACCCTACCCATATTTCTCACCCACACAAGACAGACATGCTTACGGATGTGTGGAGGCCTCACACTTATACACTCACCCACACGAATATACACACATCATACTCACTCACTCCCTAATGAGCCAAATGATAACACACACCTACAGCAATACACACGCTTACACATATCATACTCACTCACTCCCTAAGAACCAAATAACACACACAAACACTAAACAGAGACACATCCCCTCACCAAGTTCAATAAAACTGTCAAACTGACCAGAGAGTTCAGAGCAACATGTATCTATCCAGCTCTTATCTCAAATAACTTAAGAGACTGTTTGACCAACACAAGGATTGTTAAAAGATTCATGTTAAAAAGATAAAAAATAAAAAAAACAAATGAAAACTACAGACAAAAGTTCATTTTCTCCATCAAGACATTCATTTCTGTAGTTCACTGCTACCAGCGAGCAGAAATATTTCTCCTCTCGATGATGGCTATTTTGGTCGAAACTAGTCAAGGAATCTAAATGGAATAATAATAAAAAAAACGAAAGAATATTAATCTACAACCCAGTGTGTTTAAACATTTTAATTTTTTATAGTTCAATATATATATATATATATATATATATATATATATATATATATATATATATATATATATATATATATATATATATATATATATATCCCAAAAATGTATACACCCTAACCCAACAGTCTATCATGCAAAGTTTTGGGAGATGATGAATTTTATTTTCAGCTAAATGGACAACAACACACTACCATCATGATGCATGATGGTCCTTGAATGAAATCTTGTCAAACAGATGGATCAAAAGAAAAGGTTCTGTAGAATACTCTCCTCATTCACCAGACCCGACACCTTCACATTTTTTTCTTGTGGGTATGCTTAAAAACACAGTCTATGCTACAAAGCCAGCAACAATCAATGAAATTAAATTTTCCATATAGCTCGATTGCAGCAAAATACCTATTGAAATATTGGTTGCTGCTTATAATTCCATTGGTTACCATTGTCAGCAATGTCTGGATTGTAAGAGACATCAATTTGAAAATATGCAATGACAAAATCTTGAGAGAATGCATTTATAATATATACTGTCTATGCATTATTTAAATTAGGTATAGTTCGTTCTAGTTGCCTGAATTATTTCTTGAAAAAAAATTAAAAATGTGTATACATTTTTTTTTTTTTTTTTTGAAGACCACTGTATATTAGGATTATGACTTTTTTTGTATCATCCTGGGTATGATGATAAACTATGTCCAACAGCAAGGCCTCTGATCAGGAGGTTTTGAGGAGCATGGAACCACCTCTTAATTGCTGGTGTTCTCAGGTCCACCCTGACCTGGGGTGGTAGCACTTGTTAGAGTCCCAGCTATGGGCAAATAGTTAACACCCAAACTTGTGTAAAAATAGGTTTTAATACCAGAAATACTTTGTAATAAAAAAAATTATTACTAGCAATATTTTTTGAAGGAAAAATTATTATCAACAATACTTTAAAAAAATACCAGTAATACAAACAGCTATATATTCTTAGGAAGTTGGATTGTACTCAAAAAATATGAGTAATTGAATAATGGTTCAAATATACACAAACACACACACACATATATATATATTTTTTTTTTTTTTTTTTTTTTTTACAAATTATCCCTATGAATCTATTTCAAAAATTTTGTTGGCATTAAATGACCCACTGAGGTTTTCATATGCCATAAAACAAAACAACCAACTTTTTTGTAACCCTATGTTCCTGTGTCATAACTCTTGTTCAAAAGTTATGAAAAAGGCATTAATTTGTTTTAATCCTTAAAAAAGGTCAAAAAACCAACCAAAAATTTGATTTTACCATATACACAATAAGGGTAAGGAAGGAAGAAAAAAAAAAAAAAAAAAAGTCAAAATATATCAGAAGCTTTATTTTTTTTATTTGCTAAAAAGACTCAAGGCAACAGAAGGATGCTAAGGATATCATGGACAGAGTGTGAGAGCAACAATGAGGTCTTAGAGAGGATGCAAACAAGGAGGATGCTTATATTTAATATCAGGAAGAAGCAGCTGAAGTTCCTGGGACATATAATGAGGAAGGAGAACCTGGAGAATCTGATACTCACAGGTCAAATAGAGGGAAAGAGAGACAAGGGAAAACAATACATGACATACCTAGAGACCATCAGCAAGTGTATGACAGAATGTGGTCTGGGGGAGGTGGCAGAGAGGGGGAGGTGGCAGAGAGAAGGAGCTGTAAGATAGGGAGGTAGAGAGCCAGGATCACCTACGTCCTGAAAGGACATGGCACATAGAAAGAAGAAAGAATGATGTAATCGGATAGGACTTATATATATTTTTTAATGCATTTAACAGTTTATAGCTATAGCATAACATACAAGCTTACAAATAAACAAAAGCAAGTTCTAGAAGGCTCCAAAAAGTTATAATACTATTATACATATATCCAGTTTTAGAAATTTTGTACTGAGAGTGATATTTTTTAAAATATGAACTGAATTAAACTCATTTATTTTAGAAAAAGTCAAAAGACTAATATATAGTCAATAACCGGAAGATCCTTCACAGAGACTGACTCACTGGCACGCAACCGAGACATATGAAGGAAGCTGGTCAGGTACTCAACTGTTTGTTAATCCGATTTAAAAAAAAAAAAAAAAAAAAAAAAAAAAAAAAAAAAAAAAAAGAATAAGCTTCCTGTGAAACTCGAAGATTCAATCCTATTTTCTCAGGAACCATTTCATAAAGCTACCGAATAATACGATCACCGAAGTTAAGCAATGCCGAGCCTGGTCAGTACCTAAATGGGTAACCACTTGAGAATACTAGTTGCTGTAATCTTGGATATGTAGATAGACATAAACAAGCATATTATATTTTTTACAGCAAAAAAAACAAAAATTACCTCAACACAGGTATAGTCTATTTCAAACCATTCTTCCCACAGCTATCGTCAGCCTCTAAGTGCTTGTCTCAAAGCATTGTTCTAAATTTATTTTCAAAGTCAGTCCTCCTCTAGTAGGCACCTTGTTAATGAGAATGAGTTTGTGTTAGCGATTAGTGGGTACATAAGGTATCTAATCCCGGGGGAAGTGGTCTGGGTTTGGAATTTATTTATGGCCATGATTTTTGTTCGTAGTTTAATATCAGTTTCGAATATATGGTGTTTCTTATAAAGTCCCCAGAGTGTGTTTATCTGGGATTCACAGTAAATGGTTTTATAACTACTAAGCAATGGGGGATTTAAACTTAAATCTGTTAAGATTAATACAAATTAGTTATAGATTTATAGATTGTAGGTAATACCAGAGCACCCAATGGAATGACTCATGAAAAAAATAAATACATATGCTCTGTTAAAATAAAAACATTGAGCTCTCTGTGGATCAGTTTTAATAGATCCATCCAGATTATATACCAACGGATCGACTACCTGTTTATATATATATATATATATATATATATATATATATATATATATATATATATATATTATATCTGTATGTGTACACATGCGCACACAAACCTTTGTGCACATGACCTTGGATCATAAAGAGCAAGTTATTTAATGGCATCAATGACTATGAAACTTGCCATTTTCAACACCTGAAAGAAGCAAGAACAAAGACAAAAGCACCATAGTTATTATCATCCACCTTGTCTTGATAAAGTCACTCTTGTACCATTCATCTGCAAGTCGCTATCAGGACTCAAATGTCAGGTCAGGCATAAACACTTGAATGGATTTTGTTGTTCGACACTCATATGTCAAACAAAATCTATATTTATATCATATATAAAGGTTAACTCATGAATAATTTCTGTTTTTGTTTTTTTGTTTTTTAAAAATAAAGTACAATTACATTTTATATCCAATATCTGAGAGAAGTCCTCTCTAAGACTATAAAATGAAAATATAACAATTCCATGTAGCGGAAATGAAATGTAGACACGGCAGCCAACCACTATTGATAAATGGTACCTGCTGCCATCGGTCAAAGAGACAATGTTTAATGTGCTGTCTCTGCAGAATGACAGCACATGGCTACCATGCTGGTGAAAACTCTGTAATGTCTGGTTATGAAGAAATAAAGTATTTACCAGTACCCCCCATGAGATTGTCAGGACAGTGAGTGGAGCAGTGTTAGCTATGCAAATGATTTCTTTGCTAGCCAAATGCTAAGGTTTTAGGCTCCATAAAAGCAGACACATTTTCTGGGAAGACAGGGAACTTGGCAGTCTGCCATGTTGACTGCACAATGGACATCTATGCTTGCAAAAAGAATTTAGTGTCAAAATGAAATTTTTTCCCCATGACACCACTTTTTTTTTTTTTTTAAACTACCTTCACTCTTTAGTAATGTTTGTTTTAAAAAGCAATGATAAGAAATGGAATAAAAACTAAACATATGAGAGTGAATTTATGAATTTTCTTTGTTCTTGACAATCAACAGCAAAAATAATAAACATTGTTTATTTGTTAGATTGTTTATTTACAATCTTTACTACCTTACTTAGGAGGTATGATGGAGTAATGGATAGTGGCTCAGATTAAGGAATTGTAAAGCCATTCAAATTCCACTTGAATACATTACATTCTATTACATGCTAATACCTTTGGAAAAAGGTATGTATTATGGTCCAGATTAGGACCAAGAAAGAACAACACGAACACAAGAGTAGAAATAACGGTATATTACACAAAATAATAATACAAGATGTGGAAGGTGTTAGTATGACTATCAGTCTGGTTTGGAGTGAACTACTATTGGCTTGACTCGATTCGTCCATCTCTCTTGAGAGGTGTAGCATACATAGTGTGGGGAAGAGTTCATACTGTAATTATACGTAAGGACCCATGACAGTATGAATCCTCTTCTCTCCCCAGTTATAGGTAAATAGCAGGACAGACAGTTCTATAGCCTTGAATGGCAACTGGTCTACTGCAGAAAGAAATGGCAATCTACTGCGGAAAAAAATCTGCCTTGTCAGTCATGTATTGAAAGATACATGATCACCTAAGCATGCATCATGCATGGCATATAACTGGCAAAACATTGGTTAATTGCCAATTGATTCAAACTTTATAAAATGGTAAATAATAAAGATTTTTGTAGTTGGTTTACATATTTTAATAATTTAGAAAATATTTATAAATTTAAGAATAAAAAATTGTTTTCATATTTATTACTTTATAAACTAGTAAATGATAAATATTGCATTGTATTAGTTTTAGAATGTTATATATAGAAAATTATTCTTGTAAATAAACAACCTAATAAATAAATAGTGTTTAATATTTTTGTTATAAAACAAAAAAATAGTGTAAATTCACTTTCATGATATGTTTAGGTTTCAGGGAAAAAACCGTCATTTGACATTATGTTTTTTTGTGGACACAAAAGTTCAAGTTTGCCCAAGTTCCAGTCCAAAAGCTTCTTTCCAAGAACTGCTACTTTGCTTCCAGGAATTCTACAACTATAACCTCTCCAAATCTAGGGTCAATCATTATCTATCCACCATATCCTAATAAATTTCACTAACTACTTCTTACATTCATAGCAAACACCTTGTTCATTAACCTATCTTGAGTGGCTCTTACCAAATGTTTCAATAAGGAGGCCTCAAGATAATATCTGTTTTGGGAAGGTTTATGATCTGAATTGGAATGAAAGCACTTATGGCACCTACCCTGAATCCATCATAAAAACTCAGACTGAAGAATTAATACTTAACTAATAAATACTTAGCACTACAATTACCTTGGTCCACGAATCAGTTATAACAAATTTAATATAAGAGTTAAGATAACAATCTAATAAATAGTGTTTAATATTTTTGCTGTCAAGAACAAAGTAAATTTATAAATTCACTTTCATCATGTTTAGTTTTTATTCCAATTCAAATCATGGCTTTTTAAAACAATAAACATTGCCAAATAGTAACTAAAATAAAAGAGACATCATGAGATGTTGCTTCCAATCCCGATTGGGAATGACTGCAAAACACTTCCATCCCTTCCCCAATTTATAGGCAGAAGCATAGAAATGCATGCTGGGATTTCTTCCTAGCCAATAAAACAGACCAGTTCTCAGTTTCATCTGATGCAATCCCAGTTTACCTTTCCTTGTAGTTAGAATTCTGCATTCACTTTTCCAAACATTCTTTTGTGTGTCAACCCCAATTCTTAGTTTGTGAACTTTTCAACATATTGTTGCTTTGCTTTATTACTGTTAAGTTGCCCTGCATATATTGTTTGCTTGATTTATATTATTTTTTGCCCTGTTTTTTTTTTCTTGTTATTGCTTATTAAAAACTTTGTCAGTTCTGTTTGTTGGGCAGTTCTAGCATTTATTTACATTTAACAATGGCCACTCACTATCTACATGAGAAAAAAATGTCTTTTTGAGACTATTTTTTTGCAGGCACAAAAAGGTCCATGTTTGTACATTTATGGGTTAAATAGATTCTGTATCTGGGCCTAGTAGGGGTTAAAGTAAAGAAGGCATGAAACTTACTAATTCTTAAATCCAGAAAGTGGCCCCAAATTTTTTACCTATTGTATGTGTGTGTGTGTACATATGTGAGAGAGAGAGATTAAAAGAAAAAAAATCAGGAAGTTTTCATATATTTCAGTTTCTGTCCACAATGCTAAACCATCCACAAAAGACACACAGCCAGCCAGCCAGCCACTAAATAGGGCAAGAATGATGAGAAAAGAAATATCATCTGTATGAGAGTGGGTGTGCAAGGATAAAATATACCATTTTGGTGAAGAAAAAAGGAGATGTGAAAAATAAATTCAGTTCACCAATTAAACTATTGAATCACTCAAGAAAGGATGGGTAGAGAAATTCAGACAAGTGGAATCACTAGCACATTACTACTTTTTCTTTTCGCTTTCCAAGAACAACATTCCTGTATCACAGATATCACTATTTTTTTCTAAGTTCACACCTGCAACAATCTAACACCTGTGTAAACAATAACAGTTTACCACCTGCCAGAATGTAGGGTAAGGGTACATGGGGATGAGCAATTACGGTGGCCTCGTGTCAGACGAGGAGATGCTTTTAAATAGTTGTATATTTCTGTAAGGAAGCAGGTTTTCTAAGATGTTGACAGAGCCACTTTTATGAAGGGGTTTGAAAAATAGAGTGTTGGGAAGAGGAAAATTCTCAAGGAGTTGAGCCTTTTTTTTTTTTTTTTTTTAAACCACGATTAATTTGTACCTGGCATAAAGTCAATTACAAAGACATTAAAAACAGAATTTGCTGAACACACACAAACAAAGACATAAAAATAAAAATCATGCACACAGGAAAAAAAAAAAAAACCCACAAAACACAAAAAAACCCACAACACACAAAAAAAACAACACACACATATAAAACAACAACAACAACAACACAAAACAACAACAACAAACACACAAAACAACAACAACAACACACAAAACAACAACAACAACACACAAAACAACAAAACAACAACAACACACACATAAAACAAAACATAGAATCTAAATTTAAGTTAAAAGCATAAAATATCCTGTCATGCTTTTGTGGCAAAGTGTCAGTAATAAAATAGCCGAAAATGTAATCAGCAATCAGAGTTCAAATTCTGGCCTAGTTTGTTGCAATGACTTTTGTACAAATTTCCATGGGAAAGGCATCAATCTTTTTCTTTTGCACCCACCACCACCCACTGATGAATTAGCAAGTTTAGATCAAACTCTTCTACCCTGGGTGGTAACCAACAAAAAGAGAAGGGAAATTAATTTCCAAAGCATGGGGAAATCAACAAGAAGCCAGTCCATTATCTTTCCCAAGAAGGCCTAGCAATTCACAGATAAGAACAGAATGTGCAAAAAGCCAGAATCACCCACACCCTGAAAGGACATGGCATTAAAAAAAAAAAAAAAAAAAAAAAAAAAAAAAGTTTTTATCAGTATTAAGGGTTGCTTAGCAGAAGTGAATGCTTTCTTTTCTTTCACATTTTAGCTCCTCCAATGTCTGCAGAGAGAAGACATAACTCAAGACTAGCCACAATCCAATCAAACAATTGCTAATATATGTATATACCAACCAACAGACAGGTTTGCAAGCCACAACATGTCGATGATTAAAGTTCGTTTTATTTGACAAGACATGGAAGGGGAACAGAGGACTCTTGACCAGGACCCAATCATAATATTGGTAGACACCCAAGAACTTTTGGCAAACTACTGGCATCAAAACAGAGAGGGAAGATTTTCATCTCTCCCCACTCAATTCCTATCAGAGAAGTTAATGGTACAGCCAGTTTTACATAAATGCTGGTCAGTGTCAAAATAATTTTCACGTCCCTCTCTCATGAAATGACTCGACTATTTGTGCAGATTTGAGAAACATCTTTACTTTAGCTCAAATAGAGGGAGAGGGTTAACTTATTAGTACAGAACATAGAAAAAAAGAAATGTATAAAAAAAAAAAAAAAAAAGATAAAATCTTAGCAGCCCATTTTTATAATACTGCCTACAAATATATTTTCTAAATAAAATGATATAGAACACAGAATCTATAGAGAAAGAGAGAGTGAGTGAGTAAGTGTGTATATTTTATATACTAGCAGTAGAGCCCGGCGTTGCCTGGGGATGTAACAGTAAGAGATAGATCAAGCATCGACCATCATAAAGACTGAAAAATAAAATTGGCAAAGATTATTGTTTATGGTTGACGGACACGCATGTCTTAATTAGTTTGTTTTTTTGTTTTTTCCTATGAATTGGTCAAACCCAAACAAAAACATTGTTTTCAATCGTTATGAGTCTATCAATTGAATAGAATTTTATTATAAACAATTGTCTTGGAAATGGAATTTTTAAAGCATTCTGAATGTAAAAATAAAGAAAAAAGTGTGCAAGACAATAAGAAACACTACCTGCCAAAGAAAAAAAAAAAAAAAAAAAATGTAGGAAATCTGATCCCATATATAAACGAACACACACACAAACAACCAACCTGGGTTTTATAATAAGTATAACTCGATATTAATAAGTATAACTCGATATGAGTTGTCCCCCTTTCATTAATTCCTCTTAATAGTGTTTTTAAATTGATTTCGTGCAAAAATAATTGTGTTTTTCCAATTTTGGGCACTGTCAAAACCACCGCAAAGGTAATTTTAAGTAGTCCTGTGAAGTTTTGTTTGAAATCGGTTCCCATATAAATGAAAAATGTAACCTGGAAATCTCGATCCAATATATAAACGTTTCGTGGTAAGACACACACAAATCTGCGTTTTTATTGAAATAAGATAGATAGAGATATATATATATATAAATATACAGATATATATATATATATATATATATATATATATATATATATATATATATATATATATATACACACATACATCTAAATTCACCTTCATCCCTGCCATGCACTAATGGCTTAGGGTTAGATTCTCCAACTGATACCAAATCAGTTGGGTTTTGATCCCAGCTTGAGTCAATTGGATATCTAGCAACACTGATGAGCTGTGAAACAGCAAAACAGTCTGTCTGTGGATGACATTATATACAAGCTCCTGAAAAAAAATTATTTTGGTTGAGCTCTTGGAGAGAAAAGTGAATTTGTAAACACTGACTATTACTGCTGCAAGACTCTTCATTAGGATGAATTGAGTTCTCCAGTCACTGGCATGTTTATCTAAAAATAAATATGTCTAATTTCACCTTCATCCATGCAGCAATGGCTTAGGGGTAGAGTCTTCAACTGATACCAAATGAGTCAGGTTTGGATATATGGAGCGTATCAGCCCAAGAAGGCAGTTCATCAAAGGGAAGGAAAATCTCGATTTTAAACCCTTGTGGTCATATCCAAATATGAAGTCCACCCCATCCCTAAATGTAATGCACTGCATTAATTTGAATTAATTTGTACAAGAGTGGTGAGCCATGTAGTCTGGGCAGTGCATTGCCTCCATATACCATTGCACAGGCTTCATCATCAAAGGACTGAATTTTGACCAAACAGTGTGCTACCCTTATGTGTAAAATGGATACCTACCAATGGATCAATTATACTTACCTATATGTGGCCTAATGAATAAATAGATTCATGGCTTTATTGGGTTTTTTCTTTACATGACGCTTTATATTTTTTTTTTTAAATCTTTAATTTTTCTGGAGTTTCTAAAAACACGAAATGTATATAAATGTTTATATATTTACATTATATATCTTCCAAAAGTTTTCATAGCCCAGGGTTGATAGTGAGGACAAGCTCCCACTGTTTATAAAATGCTTCCATGGCATGCGTCTCAAATAGCCTCTGACAACTAAGACGAACATCCAAGGTGGAGAATGGGCAAAGGCAGAAAACTGGTAACTCATAACCAGCTGTTTCGGGTAGATGAACCTCAACAGCCCAGGAAAGTAGTCCATCTAGGGGAAGGAAAACCCTAATTTTAAACAACCGCTGCCTTGTGGTCATATCCAAAACTTGGAAAAGGCTATGCAAGTAAATATCCAGACAAAAAAAAAACTATAGTGAAGCCCAAAGGCTGTTAGCTGTGAAGACTGACAACTTTCCAGCAACTCCTGCAGCCAAGCCATTCCCAAATATAATGCCACATATTCCTTTGAATTTTGCCAATACCACCGAGGGGAGGCAGGGGTATGCATTCTGAGCAGCTTACTGCCTCCATATACCACACAGACTTGCACCCCTGGCAAGACTACTCCAGTCTCACCACCAAAGTACCGAATTTTGATCAAATATCTTGCAAGTTATGTCCTCTCTCCACAGACATTGAAGGAGCTAAAACATGAAAGAAATTCTAACTTCACTGAGTAGAGAAAGAGAAAGAATCCACTTCTGCTAAACAACACTTAATGCCATGGCCCTTCAAGGGTGTGAAGGGTTCTGGTTTTTTGCATATTCCATTCTTATTTGTGAAATGCTGGGCCTTCTTGGGAATGACAGTGGACTGGCTTCTTGCCATCCTGGGTAAGATGATAAACTACATCTAACAGCAAGGCGTCTGATCACGAGGTTTTGAGGCGCATAGAACCACCTCTTAATTGCTGGTGTTCCCAGGTCCACCCTGAACTGGAGTTGTAATACTTGTTAGGGTCCAAACTAGGGGCAAATAGTTAACCCCCAAACTGGGATAAAAACACAAAAGTGTAAAAATAGGTTTTAATACCAGAAATACTGTGTAAAACATTGCCACCAACAAATTTTTGAAGGAAAAAATTATTACCAGCAATACATTTTTGAAGGAAAAAATATTACCAGTAATAAAAACTTTGTCAGCATTAAATAACCCATTGAGGTTGATATGCCATAAAACAAACCCAAATGGCTCTTGTTAATTTATCACAAGATAACAGATGCCTACTCATATGATGGGTGTGGGGGAAGATGTCATTTAATTTAGTCTTTACTGATCAAAATAAAAACAACACTATCAACATCTTTATAGCCATTTATTTCTAGGGAATGGCAATTTCTTATTTTTCTACATCAGGGGCCAGCACAGACAGGCAAAAATGCAGGAGAGAAAACATTAACGAAATTGATTTACTGAAAGCAAATTATACTTTAGCTTCTCAACAACCTACAACCACAAGTAGAACAGGGTTTTTCATAAAATCATTTGCACTGCCCATTCAAAGAACCATAAAGGACTCTTCATGGTGTTCGAAAAAGATTCTGAAATTTGAATCAATCTAAGTTTCGTTCCACTGGGGTATCTTTGAAAGCCGATTATTAAATGCAGGCCAACACTGATCAACATGAGAGATAAAGGATTCCTTACAAAAACATACTTCAAGCGTTCACCACAGGACATATAATCAAATAAATGCTTTCTGCCACGCTCTTGTGAATCAAACGCTTTTTCAATGCCATTTTATTCAGCAATTTCATGCATTGTTGACCTAGCAAAAGAATAACCAAATTGCATAAATCTCTGAATGTCAACTGTTACTAGATAAGCAACAGGATCTCATCATTTTAAAGTTGAAATGGCTAAATGTAACTAAGTTCTATGCTAATAGTTTCTTCTCTCGCAATTCTCACTTTTGAGACTCTTTTGGTTTCTTGCTTTCCAGTCAACTTTGCTCTTCAAAACATTAGATGCAATGTCAATTGTCATCTGTCTTCCTGAATCCTGTTCTTTTATTGTCCTTTCTCCTCACTAAAGTCTTTTTATTCTCTTTCACTCCTAGTAACCCCTTGCATCTCAGTGGCTATTGCCCTGCTTGGGATGAAATGAAAAACCAAAGCCAAAAAAAAAAAAAAAAAAAAAAAACAACAATCTGGTAACTTTGGTGAAGAGTTAGAATTGTTATTTTGAACACAACAACACAGCAATCTTCAAGACAAACAAACAAAAAAGACAAACTACAGAGAAGTCCCAATCTCTTATTTTAAATGACCCATCATCGAATGTCCATTAAAAAGGTCAAAGTTCAGGAGTTGCAGTAGCATGAGTAATAAGGGCAACTCAAAGTAATCGTCTTCAAACATTTAAAAAAAAAAAAAAAAAAAAAAAAAAAAAAAAACAACACAATCATGAAATTTTTGTCCTAACTGTTGTCTCTTTATAGCCAAGTCGGAGAGGAATTTCTTTTTCCTTTGCTGATGAAGCTAAATTTAAGATTAAAAAAAGATTTTATATTCAATTTCCAGGTTACCTAATGGAAAGCAGGAAGAGTGAAAATGCCAGTGATCACAAAATCTTCAAGTATTAGAGCAACTCACAAAAGGTTTCAGAAAAAAATAAAGTAAAATATTCTGCTTTGTCATTTAGTTAAATTTTGAAAAGTGCATTGGGCAGTGAATTTTTCAGCACCCCCTTATGTATGTCAGGCAATAAAATCAGCAAGAGGGGGGAAATAACCATCAGTTGAATTTTCACTTAAAAAGTCAAAGTTAAAAACAAGTAGAGAGAGAGAGAGAGAGCAAAAAAACACACAGAGAGAGAGAGAGCAAAAAAACACACAGAGAGAGAGAGAGCAAAAAAACACACAGAGAGAGAGAGAGCAAAAAAACACACAGAGAGAGAGAGCAAAAAACACACAGAGAGAGAGAGAGCAAAAAACACACAGAGAGAGAGAGAGCAAAAAAACACACAGAGAGAGAGAGAGCAAAAAACACAGAGAGAGAGAGAGCAAAAAAACACACAGAGAGAGCGAAAAACACACAAAGAGCAAACAGAGAGAGAGCGAAAAAAAACACAGAGAAAAAAAACACACAGAGAGAGAGAGAGAAAAACACACAGAGAAAAAAAACACAGAGAGAGAGAGAGCGAAAAACACAGAGAGAGAGAGAGAAAACAGAGAGAGAGAGAGCAAAAACACAGAGAGAGAGAGAGAGAGAGAGAAAAATTTTGTTGTCAATGAAAGAATTCATACAAAAGAACAAAAAAAAAAAAAAAAAAAAAAAAAAAAAGAAATATCCTTTAAGACTTAAAATGGTTTATTAAATTCTTTTCACTTGTATAGCCAGAGGCCAACATTGTGCAAGTCGGCTGTCACACTTACCTAACCTGCCAATTATAACATTACCCAATTTTTATTTTTATGACCGACATGTTCGAACTGAAACAAAAAATAAAAGAAATTAAATTTAGAATAAAATATTTTGAACTCTCTGCTTACCATTCAAATGTACAAATCTTTCTCATGAGAAATTTGCATTGATGCTTCAGTAACAACTACTAATACTACTACTTATTACTCGTTTTCACAATTGCTCAGCCTTAACCCTTCAACCTTCTTTCACCCACTTTTTTCCATATTCTCTGTACCTGCATAAAACTAGCCCAAGGGAGGTGCAGAGAAGCAAGGGCCTTGTCTGCTTATATGACTCTACTAATATCAGTTGTTCACAATTTATCATAGGTCAATGAATTGGAGATTTTAAAAGACTGCAAAATAACTGCAAGGAGGAGAGTCAAAACTTACATAAATAACTTTTATCCAGAAAAATATGTAAGATCAAAAAACTTGGAGAATTGGGTTAAACTGCTACTGATTGGCGTAACTTTTATTATTAAATGAGGTCATCATAAAAATCATAGGATGAAAGCGGCAACTGGGAGTGAAAGAGAATTTAAAAAAAAAAAAAAAAAAAAAAATTTAGGAGAAACCAGAAACCCAATTCTAAACAGGAAACAAGGGATAAACCTCTACTCCTGTTCAAAAGACCGGAGAGGTGTGCAAACCATATGATAGGCAAACCTATCTACTCCTATAGAGAAAAAAAAAAAAAAATTTAATAATAAATAAAATTTCAGAGTTTAAGCAGAGAGGTTAGAAATATACATTTGAAGTAGACTTTAGCAGGAACCTGAAATCCAATCCTAATCAGGAAAAAAAAGGGATGACCCTCTACTCCTGTTCAAAAGACCCGGGAGGAGTGTGAACCGGGCGATATGCAAAACTATATACTTCTATTGATGGAAATAAAATTTATCATTATTATCATCAATTATTATTGACCTCATCATTATCTTTGATTTCTGCTATATACTCATTTCCTCCTGGGTCCCAACCAGAAGCTTAAGGTCAGAAATAGCAACATGACATTTTCCCCTGTACATTTGTCTGAGAAAAAGTAAATGGTTACTTTTTGACATTGTAGGGGAAGGGGAAAGCTTAAGCACCAAGTGCGTATTATGAGGATATGTTGGATAGGTAGCAGAAATTAAATGCAGATGGAGCAGCCAATATAGTTAATAGATAAGAGTTACCCACCCCTGTCGGTCAAAGACATAACGTTTAATGTGCTGTCTCTGCCATAATAGAGCCAGTGCGAACCCTCAGAATATCGGGTTATGAACAAAAACCATCTTCCTCATATAATCAGAACAATGAGCTGAGCAGTGTTAGCCATGCAAACGATTCCTTTGGTTTCAGGCTCTATAAAAGCAGGGACATTTTTTGAAGAGACAGTTTTGGCCGTTTATCTTTTTGATTATATGACAGGATCACAGTGTGCTGCAAGGGAGTTCTGGTCATGTTACTCAGCATCATTTGAAATTTGTTCACCCCGTGTAACCACTTGAAAGTCTAGTTCATTGCCTTACCCATTGTGATCCAGTGTTCGGTTATTTTAGAGTTTGACCCTGCCTAATGTTTCCATTCCTCTTCATTGTCAGATAACCAATTAATAAGAAAGGAATTTACAGATATAGATATCAGTTGACACTGGACTTGAAGAAGTTAAGGTTGTCGTGATAAAGAAAACATCCTCTTGAGCACATGTTCCACAAAGTAGCATATGGTCAGAAACAGCATGATAAAGAAACTGACCGAGTGAAAATTACTGTATATAGTTGTGTATAGCGTGAGATTTTATACCAACAAATTCAGGAGTCCTTTTCCTATCAAAATGATCAGAGTGAGTTTTCCGAGCTTCTTTCGTAATCACTATTAGACTCATCCAACTCTTTCCAAATTCCCTGTATTGTCCTTAGATTGACACTCAAATGCACTGAAATGCTCATATTGGAGCTTCCAGCACAAATGCCAAGTAGTACAGCATGCCATTTCCAAATTTCTGGCATAGTGAATTGCATAATGGTGCTTTCTCTCTCACAGACAGTGCCCAACTAATCCTATTATACTGTACAATTGACAATATCAAAAACAATACACAAAATTAAAAATGGCAACAATTTACCCAAAGCACTCTGCATATAGATAAAAATTCAACAAATCAAGAAAAGTTCAAGTAACGTATCTGGTTAGTAGACTCCAAAGTTTTGCATCGAAATACTCATCAGAGCCAGATGTTTGATAAATTGATTGAACTTATCAGATTTTATATTTTACTAGATTGGCTTTTGCGGCATTAAATGTTACAAATTAGTTGTTTCCACCTCTACCCACTGAGCTAGGTCAGATGAGAGTATTTTCCTTGAAACTTCCTTGTTAGTCACATGTTCGGTCTATGGTATTCTCAGCATCTATCTGTAGAACCACTACTAGGACCGATACTGAACAACTGTTAAGCATGCTTTTCTTTACTTTTAAGAAAAATTTTCCTGTTCCTTAATACTTAGCTTAATTTTTAGAAGGCATTTTTCCCAATATCCATCTATGATTAGTATTCAGGGAGATGCATTCGTCAGTACAACTGGTTTCCAAAAACAGAAGTTACTTGTGACTCAAGTTAACAAAATAAGGAAAAAAAAAAAAAAAAAAAAAATCAATTGGGTTTTTTTTTTGATTGATTGATTGATTTATTTTATACAGACCACACACCCATTGAAGATTATTTAAAACCAGAAAATATTTTTAGATTGTGAGAATTTGTTTTTGAGATAATAGCTTAAATGATGCAAGTTTTACTAATTAACCCAAAGCTGGAGGGAGAAGAGGTGGATTCATGCTGAATAAGAATTTAGAAAACAAAAAATTATAATTTGGATATAAAGTGAAGGGGGTTTCAGCTCTATATTACAATCAATATATAAATTGATCTCTCACTTTGTGGCCATCATAGTTTCTAAACATTTATATTCTAGAGAATGTAAATAAATCTAAAAGACATGCCTGTGTAGCTAATCAGTATTTGATCGACTTGCTTTCTACAGCTTATCAACCCTCTGTAGGTTATTGAAAGCAAGAAAATATTTTCAGATTGTAAGAGTTTGTTTTTATATATATATATATATACATACACACACACAAGAAATATAGTTTTAAGGTGTGTTATATTTATGGGATAAAGTGCTCAATATCAGAGAGAGTGTATGTAAATAAAATATAAAGAGTGTTGACTTCAATGTTCACTTATATATATATATATATATATATATATATACACACACACACACACACACACGTTTTTAAATTTTAAGAACAGATTATCAGATACATAATTACCTGAATGTATTTTTTGTTTAATTTCCTGCTAGTGCTGAAAAATTCAGCCTTAAAAATAATCCAACTATTTTACAAGCATCTTTTCTTTCTGCAACATTAAAAAAAAAAAAAAAAAAAAAAAAAAGTCCCCTATCAATCTGATATGAAAACAAGAAAAAAATAGTCTTGCTCATATATTTTAAGCTTATATGGCTGAATGATATATTTTTTTTTTTTTTTTTTTTACAGCTTATCACCCTTTTTACAGGTTATTTAAAGCCAGAAAATATTTTTTTTAGATTCTAAGATTTTGTTGTTTTGAGATAAAGATTTACTAATAAGTGGATTCATACATTTCCCAAACATATTTAAACAGAAGTGAATGTAACAAATCCAACTGAAATTTGAACTCACACCTCCAATTAACAAGATTACAGAACTTGGTATTCCCATGTGGTTACCCAGCTAAATACTGACCAGGCTTGACATTGCTTAACTTTGGTGATCATACAAGAAACTGGAGTTTCAACATGATATGACTGTAAGTGCTAAACATATCAAGATGCAAGTAAATACAAGTGAAAATCTAAAAATTGGTTTATTTAAAAAGACACCAATTCAAATTATAATTATTTTCAAATAAACACTTAATTTGTGCCATCTGCATTTTTTTTTTATTTAATAGCAGGACATATAATGGTTAGTGGCTTAGAACAAAAAATAAAATCAGAGAGCAGAATTCAAATTCCAGTTGAACTTACTATATGCACTTTCGCAAACAAAGGTAAACAGTGTTATTGGTGCTGACCTGGCATCTCTACTTCAGTCACTTTCTCACCACCATAATGTAGCTTTCCTGTGTCTTTTCTATAAAGCCTTTCATGGTAATTGTTCTGATGAACAATTATTGTATTTATGGCAAATATTCATTGGGGTTTCATTTTTAAATTTTGTTATTTTTATTCCCATCCTCCACAGACAAATTGTACATATGGAAACTGGTTAGGACTTTATAGAGACTTTGAGGTATTATGGTGATTGTAGTAAGAATGGTAATTAAGAATGTGTTGTTTTGGTGTAAGGAATACTGTGGTATGTTTTGGGTCAGTAATTGTGGCTAGGTAAGTTTAAGATAAGACAGACTGAAGACCAGCCTTCCCTATTCCTCCTTTTGGCCTTGTACCATATTTTTGCATTAAAACAATAAATATTACTTTCTTCTATGGTACATTATGAATTAATTAAATTATGAATTTAAGCACAGTACTAGACTGGCAGCAAATTCTCATTTTACAGTTGAAATGGCTGTCTGTAACTAAGTTCTATGTTACCAGTGTCTTCTATTGTGGAAAGACTATATTGAATCCAGTGCTAGGTCAGCTGATAAGAAATTTGGTTCACTGTGTCACAGTAGACAATTTTTTTCTCCTGAATCTTATACAAGTCTACCATTCATCCATGCATAGAATATTTCTGCCATATATGATCCAGTGCTCCTGCTATGTATTTAGAGATTCTTGATAAAATCATATCAGCAATGTAATTAGTCCTGACCTGGCATCCCAGCTTCAGTCCCTTTTCCACTGCCAGAATGTAGCCTTCCTCTGCTTTTTCTATAAATACTTTTAGGTTAATTGCCCGGATTAAATTTCCTCATCATTTTACAGTTGAAATGTCTAGATGTAAGCATAAGTTCTATGCTAATAGCTTTTCTCACACTTCTCACTTGTGGAACTCTTTTCCGGCTTCTTGTTTCCCAGTTAAGTCTGATCTTCAATAATTTAAATGCAATGTCAGTTGTTATCTTCCATCATTCTTTTTCGATTACTGTTGTCTATCCTTAATAGTTATTTTTTTTTATACTCTCTAACATTCAGTAACCCATTGGATCTTAGTGGTTTTATTACCTTTCTTGGAGTGAAATGATTAAAAAAAAAAAAAAAAAAAAAAAAAAAAAAAAATCAATCTCTTTACTCCACAAGCTATGGATTAACTAACAAGGCAGACTGGGCACTAGAGTTCTGATTGGCAACCACTCTAACAGGGTAACTCTGACTTCAAAACCATATATCTCTCTGGCAACGATACAAGCATCGAAGAGATTGAGTTCATGATTATATGTGGTGTGGGATTTTGGAATACACGGGTTCAACTATGGTCGATAAGGTTGGTTATTTGGTAAAAAAAAATTAAAAAAATGATTACATGTGGAAATATCTCCAACAAATATTGAAACTCTGCCAGCAACCAGACTGAAATGTCTTCAGATCTTAGTGGGGTATTTTCTTAAACCGATGTTATTTTATGAACATTAAAGAATTACTGCCAATATCTTCACTACAACAACTGCAAACACTAGTATCTTTATAAACACTACAATTACCAGTAACTTTTTTTTTTTTATATTATGGACTTTCCTGTCATTTTAAGTGCAGGAAGTTTAACAGGTTAGTTTTAGAATGGAACTGCTAGACTACTCACATATAGGATTTGATTACAGTGCTGGAAAACTGTAAAATCAGCCACACTCTTTTGAAAGAACCAATAACAGAAAAATGATGAACAATGAGCCACAAAGCCTTTCCAGACAGGTCCAGTGTTTATATATATATATATATATATATATATATATATATATATATGTGTGTGTGTGTGTGTGTAAAGCAAATGTTATTAAAGACAACAAACATTTAGTGTTGATTAATTTTATTGATCACCTTTACCAAAATTACAAAAATTCCTTCTGAGATAAGGAGAAAATTTCATCAGAAATTGTTCATTTTGGAAGAAATATAGTCCAGGCTTTCAACTTTCTAAAGTCATCATCAGGGTAGGTAGGGACCTCATGGGGAGTTTCATAAAACTGCTGAGTGGGGTGACATGGGCACAGAGTGTGTATATAAAAATTGAATAAAAAAAAAAAAAAAAAAGATAGAATTAAAAAAACAATTGCATGTATGTATGTATACAGAGTGTGATGGATAAATTGTTGTCAAAATTACCCAAAAATGAAAAGAACACCGACATCTCATTTTAACAGATAGATATAATCTTCCAAAATTACACTAAAGTATCTTGAAATACTAAAGAGTAAATTTATTCAATAAAAATCACCATTGGCTTCAAATATGACCTTCAGAATCTCCTTCAACTCTTCTAGACAATCTCCTTGTTTAATGTTGGTTAATGTCAGCTTAAAAATAAAATCAATTAAAACATATATATATAATTTTTTTTTTTTTTTTTTTAAAGCAATAAATGGATTTTATTTTTATTACTATAAATGTAAGGCAGCCACTCCTCAAAACTTACTTGTTGAATAACCCACACCCACCCTAAAATTAGAACCAAATATAAAATCTCAAAATAAAAAATTAAAATTAACCAGTTCATATTTTGTTCATGGTGGTTTTCTCGGCAACCTTGGAAAAAAAAGTGACAAAAGACAATTTTTTTCTCTTGAACCACTATTATCTTAACTACCTTCACTCCTCAGCAATGTTGGTTTTAAAAAGCGATTATGAGTATTGGAATAAAACCTAAAACATGATAAAAGTCAATTTATACATTTTCTTTGTTCTTGAGAATTAACAAAAAGTAAGAAATACTATTTATTTATTAGATTGTTTATTTACAAGAATAATTATTTATAACATTCTAAAAACAATGCAATATTTATCATTCATCAATTTATAAAGAAATAAATACGAAAAGAATTTTTAATTCATAACTTTATTGACATTTACTAAATTATTAAAATATGTGAATCAACTATAAATAAATTATTTAACATTTTTTAAAGTCTGAATCAAATAGCAATTAGCCTATGTTTTGCCAACCATTCCAATAAATGATAGAATTAGAAAACAGTTGCACACACACATATATATATATATATATATATATATATATATATATATATATATATATATATATAAGAAGTAGAGCCGTTGTTCGGAGATATAACAATAAGAGATAGATCAAGTATCCACCATCATAAAGACTGAAAAATAAAATTGACAAAGATTATTGTTTAAGGTTAAGTTTGTTTTTTTTTACGAATTGGTCAAACCCAAACAAAAACATCGTTTTCAATCATTATGAATCTCCCGATCGAATAGAATTTTATTATAAATAATTGTCTTGTAAATGGAATTTTTAAAGCATTCTGAATGTTAAAAAAGAAAAAAGTGTGCAAGACAATAAGAAACACTACCTGCCAAAAAAAAAAAAAAAAAAAAAAAGTGAAGTTTTGTTTTATCGGCTGAAAAATATAGGAAATCCGCTCCCATATTTAAAGGAACCCACACACACACACACACAAACAACCCGATACGAGTTGTCCCCCTTCCATTTTCACGATGTCTCTTAATCGTGTTTTCAAAATTGATTTTGTGCAAAAAACAATTATATTTTTTCCCATTTTGGCGCTGTTAGAACCACCACAAGGTAATTTTATGTAGTCCTGTGAAGTTTTGTTGAAATCGGTTGAAAATGTAGGAAATCTGATCCAATATATAAACGTTACAGACACACACACACAATCTGCGTTTTATAATAAGTAAGATGTATATATGTGTGTGTATCATGCGCGTTACATTTTCGGTAAAGTCTCGTGTATGACGATAACTGCATCTGACAGAAAGGCGTCAGATGTACTTATCGTCATACCCAATGTGTTATCTATGTAGCATGTAGTTGGGTGATTGAAGGTTTTAAGGAGCATAGAACCACCTCTGCCACACAGGTAGCACCAGTTAGAGCAAAAAAAACTATAAAAGTATAAAAATACATTTTTATACTAAAAATAACAGTAATGCATTTTTATATATAAAAAAAAAAAAAAAAAAAAACTAACAATACTGATTTATACTATTTACATTATTCGGACTATTGTCCTCATCTTTATCACCATATTTATTACAGCGTTTCGGCTGTTGTACACTCCGGCCTTCAGGTGGTTGGAATGTCGAACTGAACCCTTTATTTCACTCACTGGGGTAGACTTTCTAGTTTTACGTGCCATGTCTAATGGATGTCAGTTATCAGTTATCTCCTGTTAATTCCCCTCTCCAAGTTCTCCACCACCTTAACCAGGTATTGAACTCACTCTTTTGGGTCCTGTCACTGGATCTAACTAACGCTTTTATCCACTGTGCCATGTGTATACAATTGTGCTCAAAATATATTTAGTAGTGGTCATAAAACTGTGTTTGAAATATTTTAATTTTGGCATTAGATAACCTATAGAGGTTGATATGCCACCAAACAAAATCAACCAATTAACATGAAAGAATTCTTCTAACGTTAATCCATGAAATATCCTGCAATTTTTTTAAGAAATCGAACTGTATTCTAAAATACAACATCAGCAAAAGCACAACATAAAACAGACATATCACCACCTCCATCAATTATGTTCACACAAATGTGTATATGTGCAAAAGCTGAGTATCATCTACCATGTATTCAACTGTGAAGGCAAAATACAGTGTAACCCGGATATAAGAGAGATTTTCTCTGGTCCCAAATTAGAGCCTGTGTTAATTTATATAAAATAGACCAAACCCGGATATAAAAGAAACCCGGATATAAGAGACTTCTTCTCCGGTCCCGACAACTCTTATATCCGGGTTACACTGTAATATCAAATTACCAATAAGGAGTTGATATGCTGTTAAACAAACCAATCAACCAACCAACATTTTGGATACAAAATATATAGTCAAAAAATATTGACATCAAAAAATCCCAATGGGAGATATCCATTTTATAACTAAAAAATAATAATAATAATAATAAAGTGTTTGTTTGGCTTAGCCTGGTTTTGCTTCAAAACCTCTGTGACCAAATGATAAAGGAACACCAGGTTAAATTTTTGGTTTGCAAGGATAAGGGAATGCAGGTTAGATCCCTGCAGAGATGTGCGTTTTCTTTAGTAAGACTTTCTATGTCAAGGCCAGTGGAAATTAATTTCACTATTTGGAGGGGGGGGAAACAGTTATATTTACTCAAACACAAGTATCCAGAAAAATAATACTTTACTAGCCAAATCCCTACCTTACAAACATTTCTCTTAACAACTTAAAAATAATTCAGCTGACGATGTCATTTTATTCATGGTAACTGGATTTTTGGCAATTGCCTTACTTGGTTTGCAACATTTGATACTGAACGTCTGAAAAATGGTGCATTTATCGCAGTCAGCATAGTTTCTTGGCATTTTGGATCAGGAAGGTTCCAACAACATTATGCCCAAGCCCCCAGGGAGACCAGTACCTCTTCTTCAGGAGGGGGCTGGGTTTATTGTCCAGCACCTGAGGTGTCCCCAAAAGTGGAAGTGCTAAGAGGGCTTGGGCAATTTTTCCACAGTATTGCTGTTAAACCCACTTCATTTGTCTTAATTTCAAAATAAGTCAGTGGACAATTTTATTTTATTTATGGTAACTAGATTTTTGGCAATTACCTTACTCAATTTTTGTCAATAGACACTGTATATCTGAAAAATCAATGCTTTTATCAGAGTTACCATCTTTTTCTCAAGCTTTAAGCAGGGATCAAAGTGTAGTATCTGACTTTGGGCAGATGAACTACATTTCATCTCTCAGTTGTGTGTCTTCAGACAGAGCATAACTGAAAATATTAATAAGTCCCTGACTTTGGGAAACAGTTGCCCATGGCAGTACCTCCCTCATTGCACTCTCGTAATATGATGCCAGCACAACCGGCAGTTGTAAGGAGTGGGGGATATATTTAGACCTGATCCAAGTGAACATGCTCAGGCTCCCTACATTAAACTGTCACGACCTTCCGGTTTGGGGCGGCAAGTAAGTAAAATTGCTTCTCGTTTTTTTTTTGACAAAGATCAAAGCATAGTATCTATTCTTATCAGCTAAATCCAATTCTGATGAAGTAGTGTCTTTTCCCCTCTTTCCACATGACCAAAACAGAATAGTCCATTATTTATGAGGTATGAGGTATATCATCCACAAAGCTCTTGCATGGGATGCGTGTAACAAATTTCACAAAATTTGGCGCTCAAACCTTCCATCCTCCTTAAAAGTCCAAACCTTTTGAACACTGATTGAACCAGTCCTACTGTATGAATCAGAAACTTGGACATTATCTGTTCACCTTGAAAGACCACTGGATGGAACATATACAAATCTAGTTAGAAAAATCAGTTGGAGATCCCAAGCAACACTTAACACAATTTACAGAGAACTGAGATCAATCTCTCTCAAGCTCAAACAAAAAAAAAAAAATTACAGTTTGCCAGCCACTTCCACTGAGCAGACAAAGAAATAGTATCATCAAGGTTGGACATTGGTGATCTAGGGACAGCAATGCAGGACTGAAAAGTGTGGAAAGGTATTGTTAATAGAATTCCAACCAACCGTGGGGAGGTCAAATGATGATTGATATTGGCAAGGCATGATGGGTATTTGAACTAACGAAGGGAGGGAGAAGCATTATTATAAAGAGGATGGTATTAGCCACAAAATATAGGTGAAAATGTTTTACAAGCAATCCTGTGAAAGTAATTTTGCTTTGCAAACAAGAACCAGTTCCAAGATGCTAATGCCTGATTCTATAAAGAAACAAATCGGAAAACACCCAAACCAGTTTCGATTTATAGGAAAAGATGTCAGTCTTATTTGAAATGATGAGTTACAAACGGATAAACAGATGAAGAGCTTCAGATAGTTCAGTGGCCAACATAAGAAATAGCAGGTTTAGTTAAGAGGGCTGAAAGATGTTGGCAGGAAGATCAAATCTTGTGCCAAAAAGTTTGAGGACTGGGGAGAATTCTAATCTATCACCAAGGCCAGAGGCTATAAATACAAGATTTATATATATATATATATATATATATATATATATATATATATATATATATAAACCCTTTTCATAAGCAATCTTAAAGGTTTTGTTTATGAACAAAATCATTTCCACCTTCCATCAAAACATTTATTATATACTATTACTAACACCAAAGTTTTTAAGGGATTTTTGCATTCTTTTAAGTGCCATGTTCCTTCAGGATGTAAGTAATCATGGCCCTCCACATCTTCCTGTCCCTTGTAGCTCTTAAAGAGTTTTGTCTTTTTGTTATTTCTCCCAAACCCTGTTCAACCATCCATGTACTCAAGCTCATCAAGTATGTTTCATGCTGGTTTTACTGTCCTGTGAGTATCTGGTTTTCCAATCCTTCCTTCCTCATTACGTGTCCTAGAAATTTCAGCTTCTTGAAGTTAAGTATAAGTTTCCTTTTTGTTTCCATTATCTCCAAAACCTTATTGTTGCTCACATGTTCGGTCCATGGTATCCTAATCATCATTTCTGATGCTTCAATTTTAAGTTTCTTCTTCATCTTTGAGGAGATGACCCAGCATTCGCTGCCATACAAGAAGACTGATATCATGTAACAGTTCAGTACTATTTTCTTTGTAACAAAATTTTTCTGTTAATACATTGCTTAGCTTTTTTTTTTTTTTTGGAAATGCACCTTTGTGAGGATTTAAAAAAAAAAAAATTTTTTTTAAATCATCCATTATTAGAGTGATCCCAATCCTTATTTGTTCGGATGAAATAAATACTTTACATAGATTAGAAACAAAAATAAAGGCAAACATTCTTCTATGTGCTATTTCCTTTCAGCATATGAAAAATCATAGCTCTCCACATCTTGTTCTTTAAGGTTGTTATTAAGGTTAATTTTTTTTTTTTTTTTTTATCTCCCCTAATCCCTGTACTGCCAACCAATTTATTCATTGCTCTCTTCTCTCTCTCATCCTGTGAGTGTCAAAATTTCCAAGCCCTCTTTCATCATTCTGTGCCTTTGACAATAATAAACCAGCCACAGTAAAAGAGACCAGAAGCAGTACTCATGTAAATCAATATGGTGAATTTTCTAAGCATAGATTAGATGTGACACAAGGGCGAAAGTATGAGGCATCCAGTGAGGATCGATCTTACTACTCAATTGTAATTGTTCTACTGAGAGAAGCTTGCTAACCATTACACCACGTTGAGGAACCCCAAGTAAACCAATATGAAATCTTGGCAGCAATATATTTCATTCTTACAGATTGTAATATATGATTTATTAAAAAAAGCCATTTAAATCTATGTCACAATATAAGTGGCAAGGGAGGCAATAAGGCTTCAGAAGAAGAAAAATAAGCAAAAATATATGAAAAATTAACCCGTCAACATCCACTGCAAGTTCCAATATTAATTATAAAAGTTAAAAAAAAAAAAAAAAAAAAATATCAGTATTAATGTAATGGTATTATGAGCTGTTTCCTTATAAGGAAACATTCAGCATTCTTTGACTTAAGAGCCAGAACTATTTTCAGTTGAAATTTATCAAATCAGCCACTGGAATTGAAAAAAAAACTATTTTCCTGAAAAGTTGTTTATATTTCAGGAAAATAGGTTTTTTCAATTCCAGTGGCTGTTATATCTCTTTCCATTATTGACAGAATTCCGTTCCTAACCTTTTATTTGAAGTAGTGTAGAATATCAACATCTTCATTATACCATTATTATTCTCTTCAAGTTACATGTGCAATCCATTTTAGCTGTTGCTGCTCTTGATAGTCCTCAAGTGATGTGGTTTCTATTATTTGGTAAAGTTCTTTGTTTTTGATTCTGTAGTGCCAGTCTAGGCGGTTTCAAGAAGGATGGTCCTCACTAAGACCTACAGGCTTCATTCGATTAAAAGGACCTTTAACTATCAATCTGAGAAAATGGTTGGATACAGCTTAGATATTTCTGAATGACTATGGTGCCATGCATGACATTCATATGAATGTCTCAATCTGACAAGGTTATTAATGAACAGGACTAGAGTTCTTTGGTTAATGTTTTGGTTTTGTGGTCATTTGTGGTATTAAGCGAAACTTCTCATAATTTAACTGATCTATATACGAAGGTATTTGAAGTATTAAAATTTTTTAAATTATATTTAAAGATGAAGTCTAAAATATAATTTCTGAACCACATAAGAAGAAATTGAACTGAAGAAAATTATTGCATCTTCTTGGGCTAATGCTTTCCACTGATATCAATTGGAGAGATTATATTGAATCAATTGTTAGGTCTGCAGAGAGGGAAAATGACAGTCTGTTGTTAACTGGGGCAAGGAATGGCTGGTTAATTTTAATGCCTCCAAACTTTTCTCTATGAATCATCTGAACAACTCCTTTCTGCCTTCTATCAGCATGGTTGATGCTAACCTCCAGAAGAATGACTAATTGCACCTTCTTAGACTAACGATCTTGGCTGACATGAAGTGGAAAGACTATGTTGAATCCATTGGTAGGTCAGCTGCTAAGAAAGTTGATTCGTTAGACAATTTTTCCCTCCAGAATCTTACATATTTATAAGTCCATGCTTTGATTATTACTGCCGCATCTAGACCAGTTCTCCTGTTGTACCTTTAGAGATTCTTGATAAAACCCAAAGAAGAATCAGCAATATTATTGGTCATAACCTGGCATTGGCTTCAGTTACTTTCCCACTAGTATGATATAACGTCCATGTACCTTTTGCTATAATGCTTTCATGGAAAATTGTTTGAATGGACTCTTTTCTATGTTACGTAGACTTTATGAATTTAAGTGCAGTACTAGATCATCGGCAAGGTCTCATCATTTTACAGATGAAACCATAAGTTCTATATTAACATTTTCTTTTCTCACACTTTTTGTTTGTGGACCTCTCTTCTGGCTTCATGCTTTCCAGCCAACTTTGGTCTTCAAATATTTAAATGCAATGTCAATTGTTATCTAATGTCTTCCTGATTACACTTCTATTGTTCTCACTCCTTAACAATACTTCCTTTTTTTTCTTAATCTTTCAACCTGTGTAACCCCTTGTGTCTTAGTGGCTTTACTGCCTTGCATGGGGTGAAACAATTAAAAAAAATATATAATGTATAGGAGGACTGACATTATATAGCTCTTCTGCACCATTTAATTTGTTTCTGACCAATTTTTCATGTTGCTTCATTTTACTCTCGGCAAAAACAGGTCAGTGAAAACATAAATATTAATAATAATTATCTGGATGGAGTAAAAATAATGAGCAATACCAATTGCTCAAGCCCAGCACAAATCAGGCCTAAAAGCATAGTTATATCATTAGATGCCATTTTTTGTTCTTCCACACTCAGCTAGCCCTTGTATCTTAATGGCTTTACTGCCTTGCATGAGGTGATATGATTTTTAAAAAAAAAAAAAAAAAAGGGAAGTGTTATAGTGGAACACACCTATTCTATAGTTAATTGTTATACTGGAACACACCTATTCTATAGTTAATACTCTCCCACCTATAATAAGTAGTAGTAGTAGTAGCAGTCGCTCAGTGAGTTGGTCAGTCAGTTGATGTCGGACATTAAAGTATCAGCCACCACAACTAGATTGCTGCGTCATTAATTATATCAAGTTCCTAACGTTTTTGTACATTGAACCTTTTTAGGACCGACTTAGTGAAATACAAGCCTCCACTGTGAAACTACTCTACAACACTTGGCGACATAGGATTCGAACTCATACGGAGGAGGAAAAACATTCATACTCTACAACATTAATAGACTCTCCCTCCTATAATAAGTAGGAGTAGTAAGAGTAACGAGGGGGTCAGTCAGTCAGTCGATGCCAGACGACCGTTAGTCGGATACTAAAGTATCAGCGACCACAAATAGATTTCTCTGCATCATTACCTATTATATCAAGTTCCTAAAATTTTGTACATCGAACCTATTTTAGGACCGACTTAGTACAAATACAAGCCTCCACTGTGAAACCACTCCATAACAGTAAGTTGGTTTACTATGCTGTGTCAGACAAATTTATAAATCTACTCTTTGTCCATTCACTGAATATTACCGCCATATTTGGTCCATGCCTCCTATATATATTACCAGATTCAACAAAAATCCAAAGAAAGATCTCTAATGTAACCGATCCTGACATAGCATCTCAAATTCAGTCACTTTCTCACTGCCATAATGTAGCTTCACTCCAACTTTACAACAAATAATCTTCTAATGAGTTTGAACCCTTGGTACCTCAACCACGTGAATTTAAGCATTCTACTAGATTGGCAATTAGGTCTCAGTTTTTACTCTTGTACTAGCTGTAACCATAAGTTCTATTCTAATAGTTTCTTTTCTCACAATTCTTGCTTGTGGAACTCTTCAGGTTTCTTACTTCTCTGCCACCTACAATCTTCAAAAATTTAAATGCAGTGTCAGTTACCATCTTCTATCTTCCTGAATCCTGTTCTTTTATTGCCCTTTCTCCTTACTAAAGTCTTCTCATTTTCTTTCACTCCCAGTAATCACTGGGTCTTAGTGGCATTATCACCTTGCTTGGGGTGAAATGTTTAATTAAAGGAAAATAACAAATGGCAGCTGTATTTGATATTCATAAGACTATAGAAGAAATAAATATTAATGTGAATTTAATGAGTGAGGATAAAGAGGGTTTAGCAGATTGTGGCATTAGTATAAGAAATTTTTAAAATTAAAAACCACTATTCACAATTTTTTTTTCTTTTAAAAATCATTTCACCCCAAGCAAGGCAGTAAAGCCACTAGAACACAGGGAGTGAAAGAGAATAAAAAGATTGAGAATGGAGAGGATTGAGAAAAAAGAAAAAGGAAAAAAAGAGGGCTCAAGATGACTAATGATGAAGTGGTAGTTACATCTCGCTAGTCCAACAGTAAAATGGTGAAACTTCGTTGCCAATCTAGTAGACACTTAAGCTCATGTAGTCGTGGCACCAGAACAGTTGCTATGAAAATATTTGTAGAAAAGACAGAGGGAAGCCATGTTACATTGGCAAGAATGTGATTGAAGTTGAGATGCCTGGTCAGGATCAATTACATTGCAGATACTTTTGGGATTTTGTCAAGAATCTCAAGATGTACAGCAGATACAAAGTTTAAGATAAATAAAGATGAGGAAAAGGAATAAAAAAAATAAAAAAAGAAGAGATAAAAAGGAATAAAAAAAGAAGGAATAAAAAAGAAAGAAAAAAAAAAAAGAGAAAAAAGGAAAAAAAAGAAGAGATAAAAAGGAATAAAAAAAGAAGGAATAAAAAAAGAAGAGATAAAAAGGAATAAAAAAAGAAGGAATAAAAAAAGAAGAGATAAAAAGGAATAAAAAAAAAAAGGAATAAAAAAAGAAGAGATAAAAAGGAATAAAAAAAGAGGAAAAGGAATAAAAAAGGAACAATGATACCATAATGCTACAAAAGTCCGACACATATGGATCAAACTCTTTCTTAAAAACTCTTGCTTAAAAAAGTAAGAGCCAGTATGAATAGCCACAACTTAAAGCAGAGCAATTAAATGAAGTTGGCAAGGAAATGAAGGATTTTCAAATGTTTATTTTTTGATTGCTTTTATTTTTTATTTTATTTTTTGCTTACCAATATTTTATCAGTTATTTGAAGCTGAAACATATTTTGGACTATCTTAAAAGCTGTCCCATCAGGAGGCATTTAAGCTGCTCCTGCCGTGGGCTCTTGATTGGGCCTGCAGCTTGTTCAGGAGTTTGAGAGTCTAAGTCTAGGCATATTCTCAGCACTGGAAGCTCTCCTGGTTGCCATTTGATCTGGGTTCTCATTTGTATGGGACTTTTTTTTTTCCTTGATGCAGCCTTGGCTCTTTTGATCACAATCTGTTGGTGGAGATTTCTTTTTGTGAGGCATACTGCTGCCATATGCGATAGGCAACAATAAACTACAGAAGAACTCAAAACTGATCACTGCATTTAAGTATTGCATTAATATTTAAGCTTACCTTTCACAATAATTCTTTTGCCCCCACTTAATTTAAAACCGATGTACGCAAGTCTTACTTTCCATACAAAAAATTATTTTTAGTTTATAGGTGACTTTTGCAATTAATTTCGATTATTCCCAAATTTATTTCCACGTTATAAAAATTATCATATAAAAAAAAAATAAAAATCATATAAAAGGCAGAAACAAGCACAGAAAAGCGTGACATTTGCATTTATTACATAGATAGAGTGTAACCCGGATATAAGAGAGTTGTCGGGACCGGAGAAGTCTCTTATATCCGGGTTTGGTCTATTTTATATACATTAACACAGGCTCTAATTTGGGGCCAGAGAAAATCTCTTATATCCGGGTTACACTGTAGTAAGAATAATTTTTTTAACAAGTGAATATTTCATTTAACAATTTTTTGAGAATAACAATGATTTTTCCTGATAGAAGTTCTACTGTTTAAGTTAACCCATAGCTGGAGGTAGTGGGATGGAGTCATGATACCTTTCGCAAACCTGTGAGTGAATATAAGTTTTAACGTACACGAATGTTATTCGAATTAGGCTCCCAGGATTCTTATTCTGGGCTGCTATGTCTATTGCAAGGATGGATATTCAATTGCATAATTAACAATTTAACATCACAAAAGAAAAAAAGCTAGCGAATTATATTTCCGTTCTAGAGTAAGTTTTTCTAAGAAAAACGAAATTCTCTATGTGAATTTGAGGTTTTGTTTTTTCGTTGTATTTTTTTTTTTTTAGCCATGCAGTGTAAATGTTTTTTCCCCCGTTTTAATAAATACAAGAAAAACCAAATATTTTTTTTTTTTAAATTTTAGCCCAAAATCTTCCACGTGGTCGAATACAGATAATGTAAGTAAGATTATGAAGTGAATCCTTAATATTTTATCTATGAAGAAGAAAAACAGGTTTAAACGTCATTGTACATTGCACGTGATGTTTGGTGGTGAAGATCGATAATGATCGAAATCAACAAGTGGTGGAAGTTCAACCTTTGACTTTTTAAATTGTCAGACACGGAGAGTACGGGCGAAACACACTAGAATCTGTCAGGGTTTTAAAATCTTGGAGTCATTTGAATAAAAACGTGTGAGTGTTTCACGCTAAGTTAACTGAAAATAAAAAGAATTAAAAAAAAAAAAAAAATATTTTTTTATATTGTAAAAAAAAAAAAAAAAAAACTGAAGATATTTGGTCAAATAAACATACCGCCACTTATTTTTTTTAATTTTCCATCGACCCTTTAAATAAATCCAGTAGTTAATTTATTTAAAAAAAAAAAAAAAAAAAAAAAAAAAAGGAGAGAAAAAAGGAAAATGTACTGTACTGTTGTACATGAAGAAAAGGCTGTTTAGTGTTTAGTTTACTGGATGACACAACAACGACTTTAATTATAACAGTTGGCTAAAATAAATTGAATTAGCCTAATTGACTAAAAATTGTGGTGCAATAGCAATCTCATCACAATATTTTGGACAAGTTACACCGCACAGGCCTCCTTGAACAATCTGATCTCCATAATAATTGAACTATTGTTAGTATTTTATCTACCGTTCATTGTAATTAGGTTGAAAAATTATTTATTGAGGACGGATCAAGCGTAATAATAGGCGAATTATTTAAATAATTATTAATATTATTCTTAGATTTTTTTTATCTGAATTCAATCTTCGCCACCGTAATTATCAGAATTGTACGCGTTTTTCAATTCCATTTTTAGTCAACTGTTTTATAATTTATTTATGTCATTGTCTTCTTCCAGGACCGTGTGCCCACTAAACGGTAGACAAGCCATGAAAATTTCATAATTAATGACAATCTTATAATTATATTATAAAGACAGTGAAATCATACAATTCTTTATTCGTGTTTGCTTTTTAAATGTTAGTTCAAGCATTGCTCGTCTAAAAACGATGACATTTTAGAAAATAATAACAAAATCTGGATAAAAACGCGTACAAAACAGATTGTGGAATTTTAACTCCAGATGCATTTTTAAAAATCAAAATGTCAAGCAAAATGACAATTTTATTTTAACGACAATTAAAAAGTCAGGTCATTTTTTTTAAATTAACGATCGTCCATATCCCTACCTAAATAAAAAAAGATAAAAAAAATTTAAGTACAAACTATTTAATACTGCATCTAAGAATTCAAACAAATTCGGATTTTCAATATTTATTTCAAAAAGTATTCTCGTTTAAAAATTAAGCTACTAAAACAAACGTTAAAAACGGATCTATAGGGCAACTGTAGCAATAAAAAGATTTCGTCCCCGATGAGTCACCATATCTTGGCCCACAGGGGGAGATAACTCGTTCGGAAACACATGACTTGGGTTTTAGTTGCTGTGTACAATATTTATGTTAGAAACACGCCTTTGATTAATATTTACTCATTTTATTTTTTATCTATGTGTAGACGTAGCGTTACACTCTTAATAGCAGAAAAATAAGGGGGTAAAAATGACCTCTAGATTCATCTATGATATTAATGCTGTTTAGTTTAACACAGGAAGGTATAAAAATAAAATGCTTTTAATGGGGATATAGGGAAATGAAAGAATTGAAACTAAAATTTAATGATTAATTAAAAAAAGGGGAAAATAATATCAAGCTTTGATTTTTAAAAGTAAAGTAACTATTATTCAGTTGAAAATGAGATTTTTATCCAGAAAGAAACAAACGATTTTATATTTCCATGTGACTTCAGAATAAAAGCAAATGCATTTTTAAAAAACGTTACAAAATATAAAAAAAAAAAAGTCGGAATCACGTTCATTCAAGTTGTTCAATATGGTGTTTTTTATTTAGAAAAAAAAAAAACTGTTTGTGACCGGATTTCCACAATAGTCAGTAAAATATTTTCTCGATTCATATTTCGAGAAGGCTTTTTCTATTTGGATCTCCAATTTCAACACAGGAGATTAAAGTTTTAAATGCATAATCGGTCGCGTTTGAATGTTGGGTGGTGGAATGCAATGTGCGTGCCTCCATGCCTCGTGGCTTTTTTTAGGGACTCGAAACATGTGACTTTTTTCTTTTAAAACAAAAAAAAATGTGTGCAAACTGTACACAATTCTTGTTAATAAACAAATGTCTATTTTTAAAAGGTACAACAGATATACATACAAAAAACGACGTTAGTGAGTCAGTCTTGTTATTTTATCTTATTGAACTCGCACATATAGAAAAATCTCGACTTCGAAAAAGGCAAAAAAAAGCTAGTGATTTTAAAAGCCATTTCTGAACTCTTTCAATTTTTTGTGGGGTGCGTGAGGGTTAATGGTTTATTTAATCCTTCTTTGCTGACTAGCCTTATGTAGTTGCAATGGCTTAAAAATAATTTAAGTTTTTTTTAGTACATATGTATTTATTTACTGATATTGTTCATTTAAAAATAAACACGTGTCAAAATAAAACATTTGCTGAGAAATGGATGTGTGTGTGTGTGTGTGTGTGTGTGTGTGTGTGTGTGTAACACACATTAGCCATAACACTAGTGTCACACTTCGTGAGAATTTCTGGGGGTGGCATAAGGTTACCAATTTATTGAAAAGAACAGTATGTATTTCTGTACTTTTATTGTGTATAATTATTTAAAGGACATAAAAATAAACTTGACAAAAATATGGTATCTAACTATTGTTAATGTTACCTGAAGGACAATACATACGAGCCCAATGCAAGGATCTCGCCCCACCCCTCTCGAATCTATTATACGGAGGGGGGGAACTCTTAGTCTAACTCAATTTTCATAAGGTATAAAAGTATATTCATATAAAAATAAAATACAAATTTTATTGCAACCTATGTACAATAATGGATCGTATGAAATATAGGAGAACAATTTTAGAAAAACTGAAAATAAATAGTGTAAATTAAAATATCAAAAGTAGAAACCTGTGAAACTATTTTTTTATTATGTGACTGTGAATAAGATATTTTTGTTTGGTCAAAGAAACGAGCCTCTTATTTTTTTCAATTCCCCATTGACTCTTTAAGTAGAAGTGTAGTAGTAAGTAGAATAATTTAATAATTTAACTAATAAAAATTAGTCAGACTTGATCCCCTCCCCCTATTTGGGGGGGGTCGGGGTAGTACGCGCCGGTCCTGCATACCCCTCCCCATTCTTTTTTCCCGGGTCACCCAATGGATAGATTTTAGTTACTTTTCAGTAGCTCGAAAGAAGTACCACCAGCGATCAAAATTACTGACGCGAAACTGTTACACCTCATGAACCACAAAAATAAAACATTTCAACAAAACTTGGCAAGTATTTTAACAGATCCACATTGCAACAAACTGATTTTTAAGTTTATTTTCTTAATAAAAAGAATTAGTTTGATGGCGATAATCAGAAGGTACAAAAAAGTCTTCCGCAACGATTCAAGCACGTTGAAACACCGGCTCTCATACAATCTTCGAGGTTAAGCAACGTCGAGCCTGAACAGTAACTAAATGGGTGAGCGCTTGGGAATACCCGGTGTTCTAAGCTTGGATGTTTAGGTGGTTTAAAGTAAACGTTAAACGGCTCAGAATTGTTAATCGGAGAGCCGAGTTCAAATTCCAGTTGTGTACGTTATATTCACTTACGCGCAAGTACCTATGAAAAAGGCATGAATCCACTTACCATCTTGGCTATGGGTTACTAAAAAAAAAAAAAAAAAAAAAAAATGGTATCAGTAAATCATTATCTCCCTACAAATTTGTAAAATCTAAAAATATTTTGGGGCATTAAATAATCTGCAAAAGATTGATAAGCCGTAAGTAAAAAATAAATAAATAAATAAATAAATAAATCATAAGCTTAGGAGCGAGATTTTTTTCTCTCCCATATCGGATCAGTAGAACGAAACATTATTGGATGTTATTGTTACAGAAAGAAAAGAGATGCCTGTGAAATATAGCTGGATTATTCAAAAGATGAAATTTTGTAACACTAGCAGGAAATTAAACAAAAAAATATTTTCAAATAATTTAATTATCTATGTGGTGATCGCTTAAGCCTGGAAAATGACAGCATGTAATGTTGATGTATACGTCAACAATGTCACTGCTGTGTTAGTAGTGTTAGTTCTATGAATACTCAACCTCCCGATATTGAATAATAATCTATAAAATATAATAGCACGCGAAGACAGGGGACAACAACTTTAAACATGCAAGGGATCCCCACCACACACAAAAACTAATAAAACATCCACAGAGTCGAATCATCCTCATTTCCTCCGTGTTCTAAATGCAAGAAGAAAGTTCGACTTAGACAGCTACTTAATGAAAGAGTCCAACGTGGGTGCTTCTCTGACCTCCTCAAGATAAGGATCGACATGTCTATTCTTATCATCATTTCTTACAGCAGATTTTATTCAAAATTACCATGTCGATTGTATTTTTTCTTTGAGTGGCTCTCGGATCTTTCTGTCAATTCATCCCAAATAATGTAAAGTTCAGTCAGTTATGTGCCATGCATGATACACGCTTAGGTGATCATGTATCTGCAGTCATCTTTCGATACATGACTGACGAGACAGATTTTTTCCTGCAGTAGTTTGCCATTTCTTTCGGCGGTAGAAAGTTGCCATCCAAGAATACCCATAGAACTGTCCTGCTATTTACCCATAGCTGGGGGTATAAGAAAAGGATTCATAGCACATAAGTGAATATAATGGATTCGACTGAAATTCGAACTTGGCTCTCCGATTCCTCAATCCGAGCCGCTACAGTATTACTCCACCGTGCCTCCAGTTACTTATCGCAAGAATTAATTCACCCCAACCCAAAGAAATTATAAATTTTCAATCAAAGTTTGTTTTATTAAATTTTTGGCACTCTTGAGATTATAAATTTTTAAATCAAAGTTTGTTTAAATTACCTCGCAAGAACGCCAACCCCCAGAATTAAAAATTCTGAAAAATCAGTGAGTTATTCACATTTCGTAAGTGCGGATGATATCTGAGGTACTTACAGGGAATATTTTACAATTTAAAAAAATAAATAAATCTGTTTTTGGTTTGTTTATCGGTGTGAGCGCGAATGTAGACCCCACACTTAGAAATAGCGCACCCCGGTCGCCAACATTTGGCGCGATCACAAAGGTCAACCCAACAGGAGTGCAATGGAAGGACCTCGCTCTGAATTCTTTTTATTTTGGGGTGAACAGAAAAGATCCTGGCTCTCATGCCTTGTATTTGGAAAGAAAAAAAAAAACGTAGAAAAAAGAAAAAGAGAAAAAGAATAACGAAAAAAAAGAGAAAAAAGAAAAGTCACTTCTTGTCATTTCTTTTGCCTACAAGAGCAAGTTCGATCTTAACTGTAAGCCTCTTTACGAAACTATTAAGCTTTTAATGACGGGCGCTGTGGTGTAATGGATATCAGAGAACCGAGTTCGAATTCCATTCGGGTTTGTTATATCCACTTACGCGCAAATACCCAGGTATGGGTTGAATAGCAACTAATCTACCACAGAAAGAAAAGGCAACCTACTACGTGAAAATCTGCTTCGAAAGAGACATGATCGCTCAAGCGTGTTTCCCCTATGCCACTCAACTGACTGATTTAAACTGGACTTGATTCAAAAAGAGGCTTTTTTACCTTTAAAAACTCGACTGTAAATCACGTCAACATATCTGCCAACTGAAAGTTCAGTTATGACACACACCAAACATGAATCGCGGAAGATCATGTTACGCCTGACAGTCCTATTTTGGAGGATCAACCCATCGAGAGAGTAACATATCAGCATTTAAGGTCTTTGATTTTACCTGTAACCGAATAGACTTCAAGCGTCTAGGGAAAAAAAAAGATCAAGCCACGAGTCGGGCCATATGACTTCTGTTCCTTTACTCACTCCCCACCCCCCACGTTGCTTAATTTGTTTTTCGGAAAGAAAGTCAGAACCATTCCTAACACGAGGTCATGAACTTTCTTCGGGCAGGTCATTTTATTATTATTATAAAATTTGTTTTCCAAATTTTTGGCCAGAGTTGCGTCTCGTGGCTTGGCAAAGCGGTAATGAATTTCCTTGATGTTTTGATTTCGGGAGCTGAACCTGAAGAGAGTCAATCAAGCTAGAGGGTTACTGAATAAGGTGATTGTATGGACGTAAGAGAGGGAAGTAAATGCAGAACATGAGGATATGTAGGATAGAGAATGCCTTTATTTTTTTTCGTTTTAAGTTTAATAAAAGAGTATTGAATGGGAAAATACTAATAACACATACACTTATCTATTTATTGTTAAATGAACTAAAATTCCGAAGTTGTAGTTTCTAGTTTAGCGTTTCAAACGTTTTCTGCACACCAAAAACTGTTTACCTTAAATACGAAGGAGCAGTGAAATGGCGAAAGATGCCTTCCAAAAGTTAAGCAAGTTATTAAGAAACAGGAAAACAAAACAAAAACAAAGATGGGTTTAAAATGTTATGCAATATCAATCCTCATGTACGATAATGAATGTTGGACAATTTCCTCACAGATGAAGAGAAGACTCGAAGCATTAGAGATGCAGCTCTACAGTAGGATGCTGAGAATACCGTAGATGGAACATGTGAGAGATTAGAAAGTTTTAAGGAAAAGAGGAAGCAAAAGGAGGCTATGCTTAAGATCAGTAAGAGACAGCTGAACTATGACTGAGAAAAGGGGGCTTGGAGAATTTGACACTCGTATAACATACTGAAGGCAAGAAATGGCGACGGTAACAGCGAGTTACCTACCTAACGAGTGTGTGTAAATGGATAGCAGAACAGGTACTGGGAGGGGAAGTTGCGGAGAGACATGATCGCCCACGTCCTGAAGGGATACGACACAAAGAAGCAACTTCATATTATCATCCTACACTTTTAGAATTTAAAGTAAGTCATGTATTTAGCAATAAAACACAAAAATGGCATCTGAAATGCAATCAATGTGACGTGCTAGACAATTTTTGTCTCCAGAATATATCTTACTGTACATATCTATATGTCTATCATTCGTCAAGGCTAGAATATTGCTGCCACATATGGTCCGGTGCTCCTGCTATTTTAGACGTATCAGGAACATTCGCCGTAAACATTTTTGCCGTAGGAAAACACCTCAGGAATATTTGCCGTAGGAACCTTCGCCGTATAGGATTTTGCCCTAAGACAATTTCGCCGCATTTCTTTTCGATACCCTTATTTCGAAGGTCCCTTTTTTTTGGAGGGATGTTCAATTTAATATGCGAAGTACCTTGTTATCAAGTATATATGGATATCTTTTTTACAGGGTAACATCACGAAAGAAATTAAAAAGTAAACATTTATTTTAAAAAAATAAGACAAAAATATATCAAATTAACAAAGTGTGCAAATTACAAGCAATGCTTCGTAAATGTGTGTGTTTTTTTTTGTTTTTTTTCTTTTTTGGCGTTGGACTGTGATGAAGCATTTTCCGCTGAAGTTTCGCATTGGTGTCAATTTCATTTGTACTGCATCACCTCAATCTAAATCACACTCTTTTTTGCTAATGTCTCTTCCTTTTTCAAACACGCAATTAGTTTCCACAAATTTGGGTGCGTATTAGTATGACTTCGCTTATTAAAATGTTTAAATCGAAGTAACAATTGTGCGAGTCAGATATCCTTGATAACAAGGTACTTTGCATATTAAAAAATAAAGTACGAGGCGAAATTGTGTTACGGCGAAAATCCTATACGGCAAAGTTTTCTACGGCGAAAATTCCAGAGACGAGTTTTCCTACGGCAAAAATTCCCGAGGCGAATGTTCCTAGAACCATATTTAGATGGTCTTGATAGAATTCAAAGAGTCAGTAATATTACTGGTCCTGACTACAGTCAGTTTCCCCACAGCCGTAATGTTGCCTCCTTGTGATTTTTCTATAAATACTTTCATGCTAATTGTTCGAATTAGCTATTCGTTATGGTACCTGGACTTTATGAATTTAAGCTCAGTACTAGACTCTTGACGAGGTCTGATCAATTTTTACAGTTGAATATGCTAGCGATGTAACAGATCGTAAGCTCTATATAACAGTTTCTTTTCTCGTTTATAGAACTATCTTCCGGCTCTATGCTTTCCAGACAACTTTAATCTTCAAAAATTTAAATGCAATGTCAATCGCTATCTACTGTCCTCCTGTACTCTTTTATTCTCGCTATTTAGTAATATTTTCGAATCTTTCCACGCTCTGTAACCTCTTGTGTCTCAATGGCTTTACTGCCTTGTTCGAGTTTATGTCGATTTTAAGAAAAAAAAAAAAAAAAAGATGTATTTTCAACTACTATTTTCCCCTAAGCAAAAACGAAAATTTAATCTCAGGCTATTATTATTATTATTATTATTATTATTAAAAATAAATAATAATATCACCCGAATGATGTCACAATTGTTGATGGAGTGACTACTCAAAGTGTGTAATTTCCCAATCCTCACAGACGAACAAATAGACTTGACAGTCATAAAAAAGATTTTAAAAAAGAACCTGCCAACTAATTGATATGACTTCCCCCACCCCCCACAGAATTTCAAAAACTGTCAAAAGAACCTACAAAAATCGAAGTAGAAAAAATGTGAAAATAATACTACGCTACGATTAATTTACTTTAGGGGCATTGGGTAAATAAAAAGATGTGGGGGTACAAAAAAAAAAAAAATCATGTGAGTAAAATTCCTGGTCATCATCTTCTCGGGCCTACAAAAGATTATTACTTTGTGCGGAAAAGCACATATCCGGAAAAAAAAACAAAAACAAACACAAACCCCCTCCATCTAAAAACGTCCCAAATCTGCATAAATGCCTTTTTTACTCATATATCCCAGATGGGACTTACTAATTAGACACTTAAAAATAAAATTACTCTCTGGAAAGAGGATATCACACGCAAAAAAATAAATAAAAATAATTCAGATATTTCAGCTTATAAGGGGGGGGCATACTCGGCTCAAATGTTCAGAACAAGAAAAAAAAAAAATGGGAGCCCTTTTTAAGAATATTGTCTAGACACAAATTCCGTCATATAAGATGGGAATAATTTTGTCTCGTACCGCATTTGCTTTCTAGCTCCACGCTATTTTCTGTGGTACTGCTCAAAAGAAAGATCGATTTCTGCGGGACTTTGGATTATTAAAATTACCTATTGAGATCACAGACTATGAGGTTAGTTTAAAGAAAATTATGGGTAATGTAAGGGAGGTAAATCGTTTGAAACGCTAATCTTAAAAAAAAAAGATACCTGTATTTGTTTTGAATTTTTTTGTTTGATCAACTATGTAATTTTAAAACAAACTGGAGATCTTTTATTCAACGCTTACAAACTTTAGATCACCGCAAGAGCTGTTATTTAAGAAAAAAAAAGTAAATTCATTTCCTTAAGGACTACAAAAATGGAAAAGCCCCAAATAAGAATTGAATAAATTAATTTTGTGTTCCAAACTTAATCAAATTGGTAAGTGAGGAGTTTTTAAAAACAATTGTAAGGAGTTTTTGAAAAAAAAAAAAAACAGCTGTAATTCCTTGGACAAATATTGTGGAAGGAAGGCTTAGAGAATTTCACACTCACAGAACATTACGAAAGCCAAAAGGATGGGGTTGGGGAGGCAGCGAGCCACTTCTGACAAAGTTGTGTGAATAGATGGCAGTACTGGAGACAGGAAGGATGGCAAAACCAAAAAGTAAACGTTGCTAAGAGCTACAATAATGGATAGGAAGATCGGGAGAGTCATGATCTCCAGCGTCACATAGGACACCGACTTGAACACACTGTTAGAAGTGCGATTTATTTTTGTTTTTTTAGCTAGTCTCACTTCAAAATGAAAGGACTGCTCTTTTTTTCGTTAAGTTCGATTTTCGATCTTGTAAAATATTGTATTTTTCCTATTAATAATCATTATTACAAGAAGTCGTCGCGCCTATATTTTCATAGGACATTTATCCGTAAACTGAATTATTATCCTCATCAAATACATAACATTAAGTTATTAACAATATTGTAATGTGAAGTAGTCATCTTAAGCTAAGAAAATAAAAAAATAAAAAAAAAATAAAAAAAAATTATTTTTACTTAACAAGTGGAGGTGCAGAAGGACCAGGCAGAGGGGGGGGGCAACTAAATGGCTCGATATCGACACTCAGGGTTAATTGTTTCAGTGAGACTATCCGGGAGGATCGATAAATGTCTGGTGATCAAAAAGGTAATCGATAAAGAAATTGTGAAAACTTAGAACTAAAAAAGATAAAAACCCACCAATGTCCAACTAAATATTAACGCCCTTACTACAATACAGCCTTAATTGTAAATTGTGATGTAACAGTAAAAGTAAAACGAAACCAATAAAAAAAAATAAATAAATAAATAAATAAAAAAAAAAAGTAGTTTATGTAATTTTGATATATTTACTTAAATATTAGTATAGTATTTATGAAGCTTTTTTTTTTCCTTCGTTATAATTCAAAACAAACCTTTATATATATATATAGGCGTGTAGAAATAGAAAAAGAACAAACAAACAAAAGAAACCTAACGCTAAAAAAAAAAAAAAAAAAAAAAATTCTTTTAGCGATAAACAATAAATGAAGGAGAAAAGTGTAAAGAAATTTCTACCGTTAAAAATAAGTTTATAGGTCTGAAGGGTGGTCGATGAGGGATCAAAGATTCAATGAAGGGGTCGATGGTCTTAAAAAGTTTGGAGACCCCCCACCCCTGAGATAGACGAATGAGTAATAAAGACGTCGGTGGAGCCGGCTTCATGGAATGTTGTTCGAGGATGCTGTAGTATAAAAAAGAAATAACGAATGGTTGGAATTGCAATAATTGAACTTGGCCAACGATTTACCTTCTCATGAATTATGCGTACGCCGTACTATATATGTAAACGTGCTTAAACAATCCCTTTTCAGAGCAGCAAATTCAAGAAAAAAAATGAGAATTTTGAATAAGAATTAAGGAGAGAAGAAAAAAAAACGGTTGAATGAATGCTACATCTGAAACAGACATTTTTAAAACTAAAAGTAACAAGTAAAAACATGTCCGGCTAGATTCGAACGAATAATAAAATTAATGTCTTTGTAATATATTAATTACTAAAGAAATCAGTGAAGCAACTTAGAGATTGTATTAAAAATTCGTTCGAGATTCGAAAACATTAATGCTGCTTTGAACACTAGTTATGTCAATTATAGACATCCGTAAATCGGAAAGTGATCGTCACGATGGTTTATCGTGGATACTGTTGTAATTTAGAGGTAGCATACCTTCCACCCTACAAAATAGACAAAAAAAAAGAAAAAAAAAGGCACGAAAAACAATAAAAATAAATGGTAAGAGTCATTAATTATTAATTAGCAAAGTTGGTAAATGCCACTGACCATGATTACCGAATATGAACAGACATAAAATGTTTTTTTAAGACTGTAGTGTAACTGTTGTAGACAGATGCAGTTTTGTTTTCTATCATTTTTTGTTGAGCTCACGATTGAAAGATAAAAATCAATTTAAATTTGTAGATAAAAAGGGAAAAAATACATAAATAAAAAGAATAATCGCACATGATACTGACGATTTTTATTTATTTTTTTATTTTTCGTTTGTCTGTGGCCACAAAATGAACGAGGAATAAAAAAAAGGTTCGTTTTATTTTTCGGCAAAATAAAAGGCTATGAGAAAGAAAAAAATGGGGGAAAAAAAAAAACAAAAAAAAAACGATATTTAGTTGTCCGAAAAATCCGGAAGGAGATGTCAGTTAATAAAAGGAATGTACAATATTAAAAACAGACGGCCTGACGTGACCATAAATGATAGACAAGTGCGCGTTACACATTGTACAGCTAAATAAATTTTATTTTAGTGACCCCTGCCCGCAAACTTGTGGCATATTCTTTAACCCCCGTCACATATCAATGAAATATGTCACAGATTTAACAATAGTTAAGTTAAAAAAAATAAAATAAAATAAAAACAGATACAGGATTTTTCTTATAAAACTTAACTGCTATTTTGAATTATATGACGTTATAAAAATGTGAATAGACTTTACTTTAGTTTTAAAGGTAAGCTAACCAAAGTTTGTGCATATTTCAGTAACTATTCGAGCAAGTTTACTCATTGCTGTTGATAAGATCATATATTGTTTAAACTTTAAATGAAATAAGTGTAAACTAAAGGAAGAAAAAAAACCTGTCACCGTGAGAATATAGCACCGATCTGTCCGGTTTATATAGGCAAGGTCTACACATAATTTGTTTAAATGACTCAAATCAAAACACAAGGACAATTTTTTTTTTTTTTAAATACAGCGAAAAAAAAAAAAAAAAAAAAAAAAGACCGGTGTGGTCGAAAAAAGAAAAACAATTACGGAAATGTCAAGCAAGCCCTTCAAACAAGAATTTTCATTCCAGTTCCTTCCTAAAGGGGGAAAACGGAATGGGAAACGTGCTAACAGGATTTTTTTTTTTTAAACTAAATTTATTCATTCATTCGTACACCATTTCTTGCTTGTTAAAAAAAAAAAAAAATACAACCTAACACACTTTCGTATAATTGATTTTATTTTTAAAAAATATGAGAAATAAAGAAAAAAAACTAACCGCTTATGCAAGAACGATATGAAGGAAAATGGATTTTTTTTTAACAAAGTTAAAAGATGGAACCTCAGATATGTTATCCTTCGGTCTTCAAACTCATCGCTGAGCCACTTAATACTAACAGTAGTTGACGATTTTATGGTAACCTTTTTCAATAAAACTATCTCATGACTTGCAAAGAGACTGTTGTTAAAATTAATAAATTTAAGATTAGGCTTCGTCATAAAAGATAAATTAGTAGCGATATATATTTTTTTTTAATAAATATTATTTATTTTAAAATAAATACATGGAAAGGCGCACGAATGAAATAAATAAACTAAACAGTTTTTTTTTGTTATTAAATTAAAACACCTTCCTTAGTATAAAAGAAGGCTTGCTATAGTTTCTTTTTTAATTTAAAAGATGAAACAAAACTTACCTCAATCGTACACCTAATTTCTCCATATTAAACCTTTTTTCCTTTTTATCGGTGAGTCGGTATCCGACGCGAGGCATTTTAGAGTTTTGATGTTAAGGCACTGAGAGTCGGTGAATAAGAGTCTCTGGTCTTACACGCTCTCTCTTTCTTTCTTTCTTTCCTGCGTCCCAGGAGAACTGGTACTGCTGTTCTCTGACCGCACGTTAAACCTCAATAATGTATGTATATAACAAGTGTGCTTGAACCGATTCTCCCAATGCATCTACGGATGTACAACAGTGCTATTGCAAGATTCCGACAAAGCTAAGCTCGCGACTAAGACTGAAACCCACCATGTCTTCGCTTTTGTTCGCGATACCAAATCAGTAACGCTCATTACCAGGGCGTGTAGAAATGAAAAGAATTTTAAAAACCTGTGAAAAGAAAAGATAGAGCGTTTTTTTTTCTTTTTCGTGTAATTCGTATTTAATTAATTAACTTCTTTTTTTAGTGGACTGACTAATTTTAGACAAGTTATGGTTTCTGTTTACCAAATGCCGTTTGGGTGACGCTTGTTAACAATAGAAGACTAAGAGGTAGCAATAACGCTAAAAACCGTATCTGTGTCTTTAGGTCGACAATTATCTTGTGATGTACTAAACTAAAGTAAACAGTAAACACCTTCTTAAACTTAATAAATAAAAATGAAGACATATTTTAAAATGTTAGTGTTAATCACCAATTATTACCGAATTTTTTAATAAATGCTCAGCCCTTTCTTTGTGGGACCGGAAGTGTTGGGATTCGTTTCCCATTGCCACACCTTTTCCTAAAGACATTCAGTGATAGTGTTCTGTTTACCAGGCACGCTGGAAACCATAGTTGTGCCGTGTGTATACCTTAAGGAGGTTGACGATCATAGCTCTCCACAATTTCCTGTCATTTTAGCTCTTAATAAATTTGTTTTTCCCAAACCATGTTCTGCCATCCATTTACCTCAAACTAGGTAGGTTATACATTGTTTTTCTCCGCCACTCTTGCCTGCATTTTGCCCTGTGAGTATCAAATTTTCCAAGCCTTCTTTCCTCATTATGTACCCAAGAAATTTCAACTTTCTCTTTCTGATGTTAAATATCAGTGTCCCTTTCGTTTCTGTTTTCTCTAAAACTTCGTCGTTGCTTACTTGCTCGGTTTATGGTATCCTCAGCATCCTTCTGTAGAGCCACATTTTCTAATGCTTCAAGTCTCTTCTTCATCTGTGAGGAGACTGTTCAACATTCACTGTCATATATATGTATGTATAGCTGGCCACTAATATTCGATGATACCTGTCTACTAGGGCGGCTAGGCAATCCCTAATCCAGACGGTTGCTCAGGCGCATTTGTGTTTATTTATCCACAGACCCCACCTGTGGTTTATACTACAACTATGCTGAGCAGACGTTAGTTAAAAGTAAAGAGCATGTTATCTAGCGTGATCAACAATTTGAACAAGACCTGCACGCTCAAGCCCTCGGCTACAATGACTCCTCGGCCACGATGACTTGTGACTTCGTGCTAGCACAGCTATCGACGACCCCCCCAAGGGTTCCGTCTACGCAATTTCACTCACAAGGCTATGGTTCAAGCCACGGTATGGTTTTCAGGCACTTTTCAAAGGTGCCACATGCTGGGATCGATCCCTCCAGTCCGATAGCATCAGGTAGTCTCCTTCCTGACAAATCGACCATGGTGAGATTCGAACCCTGGTCTCATGGTCAGAATGCGAACGTTCTAGCCACTCGGTCACGTGACCATTACACAACAGTTCAGTGCTCTTGTTGTGGGATACTATTACGTTTGGATAAAAATAAGTCACCATTATGTTGCGGGTATCACCTCCTTGGTTGTGATATGCATGTACATTTTATATTAAACATTTATAGGTTCCTGGAACATTTATCTTGAAAACAATATTAGTGGACTCTATGTTAGTCCGGGTAAAAATAAGTAACACAAAAAAAGGTATATAAAACAAACACTACATGTTATTAACAAAAGAAATTACATGTGTACACAAGTGAAATGAAAGAAAAAGACATTGAAACTAACGATGAAAATGTGATTGTATGTGATAGACACGTGTGTATGTGTGAGAGTTCAAATTCCACAGAAGACCAAGGAAGCGAGCGCGCCTTGTCGGCAGCGTTCTTTATCAACGCCGATTACATCTGGAAGTCCGAGTTAAAAAAAAAAAAAAAGGGCTAAAAAACGGAAGAAAGAGAATATCTTTACCTTTTTACAGACCTAAAGAGTGTCCGCTAACAGGTGTTTTAGCAAAGTTAAGTGTGGTAACCCACACTCTTTTCTTTGTTTCGAACGACATTTCCCCGGTTTTTAATACTTTACTTAGCTTTTGGAAGGAATCTTTCGCTATCTCATTAGTTAGCGTTTAAGAGGTTCCTGTCAAAACAAGGAGCCCGAAAAGAATTCTACGAAAGCTATTTCGCAGGATATATTTATTACCGAAAAAAATTTATTTTATATTTATTACCGAAAAAAAATGTACCTCCAATCTGAAGAACATAAATTTGAAAAGTGTTGAGAAAATTAAAATCCGCGCACTTCTTACTTATTATAAAACGCAGATTTTGTGTGTGTGTGTGTGTGTGTGTGTGTGTGTGTGTGTGTGTGTGTGTGTGTGTGTACGTTTATATATTGGATCGGATTTCCTACATTTTTCAACCGATTTCAACAAAACTTCAAAGGACTACGGAAAATTACCTTGCGTTGGTTCTAACAGCGCCAAAAATTGGAAAAACAATTGTTTTTGCACGAAATCAATTTGAAAACACGATTCTGTCGCAAGAATGAAAGGGGGACAACTCATATCGAGTTATACTTATTATAAAACCCAGCTTGTGTGTGTGTGTGTGGGATCGAATTTTCTACATTTTTCAACCGATTTCAACAAAACTTCACTTTTTTTTTGGCAGGTAGTATTTCTTATTGTCTTGCACACTTTTTTCTTTATTTTTACATTCAGAATGATTTAAAAATTCCATTTACAAGACAATTGTTTATAATAAAATTCTATTCAATCGGTAAACTCATAATGATTGAAAACAATGTTTTTGTTTGAGTTTGGGTTTGACAAATTCGTTAAAAAAAACTAATTAAGACATGCGTGTCCGTCAACCTTAAACAATAATCTTTGTCAATTTTATTTTTCAGTCTTTATGATGGTCGATACTTGATCTATCTCTTACTGTTACATCCCCTAGCAACGCCGGGCTCTACTGCTAGTCCCAAATAAAGAAGAGCTGGGATAGAAAACAAAGAGAAAAATAATGATTAAAAGCTAAAAAATAAGTATTTTACTATTTTAAGAAATTTATTTCAATTTAAGAAAGCAAAATAACGCCGTCACACCCCGGGTCCAACACTGTGCACAGGGAAATGAAATTTCTGCTGTCGCCATTATATCGAGGAAAACATGAAAAAAAAAATGCAAAATGAATATTGATGAATTTAAGAATCTTATGCGGTCGCAATCTTAACACAGTACTGGGTATGACGATAAACTACATCCGGCAGCAAGGCCTCTAATTGGGAGATTGGAGGTTTTGAGGAGGGTGAAACCACGTCTTAATTGCTGTTGTTCCGAGGTCCACCCTTAGTCGGGCCTACTAGCTGTTAAGGTCACAACTATCGGCAAATAGTGAAAGCCCCAAATAAAAACAAAACACTATGAAAGCATAAAAATACTTTTTTATGTTGTAAAATTACCAGCAATACATTTTTATATCGTAAAATGACCAACAATACCTGTTTATAGTAAAATAAACCAGCAAAAGAATTTTATAAAATTACCAACAATACATTTTATAGCAAAATGACCAAAAATACATTTTATCTGTAGTTGAAGGCATACAGTTAAGTCTCAAATATATTTAGTTGAAACCATAAAAATGTGTTCAAAATATTTAGCTTTTGGCATTAAATAATCCATGGTGGTTAATATGCCGCTAAACAAAACAAAAAATAAAAAAACAATCTTAACAACATAAGATATGCAGATGACAGATTTTGATAGCAGATACAGATTTTTGGTAGCAGACACAGAAAGAAAGCTACAAAAACTCCTAGTGAAGGAAAGCGAGGAAAACGAATTAAGCATCAACTGCAGGAAGAGAGAATGTAGGGTAATTAGCAAAAGAATGATCCCAAAATCGGAGATACCAACATCAAACAAATACAAGAATTTAAATATCTTAGAAATATTCTAACAGAGGAGTGAAGGAGTGATAAATATGGATTCCATAAACTAAGTATAGTATAAAGAAACGAAAAAAATCGTTAGAAAAAGAGAAAAGAGTACTGAACTATTACGTAATATCAGTCTTCCTATATGACAGTATATGCTGGACAATCTCTTCACAAATGAAGAAGAGACTTGAAGCAAAGGAAATATGGTTCTACAGAAAGATACCAAGAATACCATGCCCCAAAAATGTTAGCAACGACGAAGGTTTATAGAAAATGGAAACAAAAAGGACACTTATATTTAAACTTAGGAGGAAACTGTTGAAAGTTCTCTGGCACATAATGAGAAAAGAGGGCTTAGAAAATCTAATACTCACGGGGCGGAGGAAAGCAACGCATAACATACTTAGTGAGCTTGAGTAAATGGTTGACGGAACAAGGTTTAGAAGAAATTAAAAAAAAAAGATAAAATTAATTAAGAGCTGAACAGGAAATTGTGAAGCACTATGATCGCCTATGTCCTGAGGGGGATACGTCGCATAAAATTTTTTATAAATGATGATAAGAACCTAATAATCAATTAACTATGAAGTCATTATACACAAAGGAAATTCTGTTTCTGAAAACACCTGGATCCATCTAAAAAAAATGTCTTTAAAAGAAAAAGGCACATACGGAGGTCATTATCAACGGGAGTATATCTGCGAATATCTACTGAGAAAAGAATTTCAAACATTTTTTTGCTGCCATGGTTAAAATAACCAATAAAAGGTTTCATTGTTTTAACAATTTGAACAAATTACACTGGTAAGAATGTCGAATAATAGGGGATGAGTTGAGTTAAAAGTCTTTGGGTAGTCGATTCACAGAAAAATTTGAGTTTTACAAAAAACTTTTAAAGTAATTGCTCCACAGTCAAAGGTGTGGTTGAGAAAAGACTTTGATCGTCAGCGAAGATTCACTGAGCGTCTCTACAGTTGATTGGAGATGATTCGTTTGAAGTCGCCGACACATGGTCGTCAGCGAAATTTCACTGACCGTTTCTAATGTTGTTGTTGGAGGTGATTCATTTGAATTTGGTGGAGGGAGAAAAAGCAAATGAAGCCGCGTCTTGTCTTGTATGGTGAACGGTAAAGAGACAGTCGCACTTCTGATCGTTGAAAGTCGAAATCTGTGTTTTGCTTTTTAAGAATTTTTTCCAGAAAGTGGACTCGAGAAAAATACGGTTTTAGTTTTTAAAGGTGATTTTCTAAGCGTAGCAATCAGTGAGGGTCGAACTCACTACTCAGTAATAATTGTTCAAACGAGACAAGCTTGTTAGTCATTATACCACACCGAGGCGCTCGGGTGTTAGTTTTCTCTGATTGGTCAAATATTTCACATGATGATGTTAATTTCTAACCAATAGACACTTTGATTTAAACGGTGTGTGTTGTATTGTGGACTCTTTTTGGCATTTTTATAATATTGTCTGTTATTGAGCGGAAAATAAAAGTTGGGCATGTTTTAATTTGGTATGTATGTGCCTATGAAATTATGTTGGGAATAGGGTTCCTATAAAGTCATTATCCAGAAATAAATTTTTTTTAAGAACTTCTGGCTCTATCTAAAAAAAATCAAAAGGAAATGGCATATACAGAACTCCACATCAATTAGGATATATTTATCATAATATATATATATATATATATATATATATATATATATATATATATATATATATATAAAACAAATGTTTAGAGGTACAAAATTTATATATAGTTTTAAAAACAAGGAATGTATTAATTTTAATTTTAAAAGTCTCTAAGGCCCTTTCAACCAACATCTCATCAGGAGACAATCGTTGGATCAACGAAAAGAATATTAACGACAATGAAGAGCAAAAAGAGGGGGAACACACTAAAATAACAAACAAGTGTATATATTTGTAACGAGGCGGGGGGAGGGGGAAATAATCGTGTAAATAAATTAGCGAGGGGCAGTTAAAATATTTTAGTGTGTTCCCCCCTTTTGCTCTTCATTGTCGTTAATATTCTTTTCGTTGATCCAACGATTGTCTCCTGATGAGATGTTGGTTGAAAGGGCCTTAGAGACTTTTAAAATTAAAATCAATACATTCCTTGTTTTTAAAACTATATATATATATATATATATATATATATATATATATATATATATATATTTATGGATGTTTATTGAGAAATATTTTTGCGGTCATAATTATTATTTATTTATTGAATATTGTTTATTAATTCTTATTGTTTATTTACTTATTACTTGTTTATTGAGAAATATTTTTGCGGTCATAATTAAAATAGTCAATAAAATGTACCAAATAGGGACTAAATTTTTTTTTAAGAATTTCAAAAAGATATGAACATTGTGTAAGAATGCCGACTAAGCAACCCTAAGCGTTAACAGAATCAAAATGTTTGTTATAGAGAAAAAACTGAAAAAGATAATACAGTTTATATTATTTTTTAAATTTTAAGCAATAATTGAATTTAATTTAAATCTTAAATTTAATTATATGCATGTTTTGAAAATCTAAAAACAAAAATATTCAACATTTACCTAAAGCTAAAGTAGAGTGAAGTAATTGAAGACATTTATTTTAATTTCCGTTTTGAATTTTGGGTTTTCTTTTACCAACCTTTTTTTATATATGTCTCGTCAAAAATTATTTTAGGCAATTATTATTATTATTATTATTTTTGTTTTCTTTGATTTCTGGCGTTTACACATTTCTTTCCGGGTCTCGCCCAGGGACCTAAGGTTAGAAATGGCATCATGACACTTTCCACTGACAAAAAAATAAAAAATAAAAAAAAAACTACTTAGATAAAGCCCTTCGTAAAGTGTGGGCTGTACTTGTCAGAACAATTTTTTGTATCTCCTTGAGGCATGGATTTCCAGGAATCCCTTCAATTAGCCTACTGCAATTTTTCCAACCAGTCCTAGGGCTCCAACTACAACAGGGATTGTTGATGTTCCCATATGCCACATTAACGAGATTTCTATTTTAAGGTCCTTGTATTTTGACAGCTTTTGGAATATCTTCAAAGATACATTGCAGTCAGCAGGGACTGCCATATCAACAAGGAGGCACCGTTTTTGTTTGTGGTCTTTAATAACAATATCTGGGCGGTTGGCTTTGATTGTTCTGTCAGTATGTATTGTGTAGTCCCATAGAATTGTAACAGGTCCTATCTCCGTAACCGGGTCTGGTTGGTGTTCATACCAGTTTCTTTCAGCTTTCTTCCCGTAGAAGTTGTAGATTTTCCAGTGCAGATATTGGCCCACTCTGTCATGTCGGGTTTTATATTCAGTGGGTGCCAATATCGGGCAACCTGATACAAGATGATCAATCGTTTCTGGATATTTATCACAGAATCTGCATTTTGGGCTGACACAATATTTTAGTATATGTGCTTGATAATTTCTAGTTAGCAAGCATTGGTCCTGTGCAGCAAGGATAAAACCTTCATGTTTCAGCTTTCAACCCTGCACTACGTAGCCACTGATGGGTACGGGTTTTGTCTACGTCAGCTTGTTTGGTACGGGCAAGGTATTGGCCATGGAACGGTTTATCTTGCCATTACTTCTATATCTGGTCGGTTGCATTCGTTTTTGCTGTCTTTTTTTTTTTTTTTTGCAGTTTCAGCCGGTGTATTGTGCTGTAGTTGCATCTCTACGCCCATTTGAAACTCCATTTTGAATTTGTTGGCTTCTTTTATTACGGAGTAAAGACGCTTACTACTTTCATGTTCCTTGACACATACCATCATCCAGTCTTCTGTAGTTTCCAAGTATTTTTGGAGGCTAATTGTTGTAGTTTTGTAGGACAGTTCTAGTTGAACTAATCCTCTGCCTCCTTCGGATTTGGGCACATACAGACGATCAACATCAGCTTTGGGATGATGCATGCGATAGCAGTTGAGAAGCTTTCTCGTTTTGGCGTCCATTCGCTTAATTTCAGCTATGGTCCAGTTAAGGACATTAAAGCTGTATTGCACCACAGGGACAGCCAATGTGTTTATGGCCGATATTCTGTTTTTTGAGTTTAGCTCAGTATTTAGTACCAGACGTACACGCCTGTAGTACTCTTTTCTTATTTTTTCTTTCATTTGGGGGTGTTGTATGCCATATCCTTCGCTAATTCCTAGGTACTTATAAGCTTCATCATGCTCCAGTTCCCTAATTTTTGCGACAAAATCTAAATCTATTAAGGGTGTTTCTGTAATTCTACCTTTCTTGAATGTTACTTTTGCACATTTATCTAATCCGAAGTCCATACCTATGTCGTTACTGAAGTATTTTACAGTATTGAGGAGGCCTCTCAATTATTATTATTATTATTATTATTATTATTATTATTAATGTCTGCAAGGCGGGTTGAGTGCATATTACGATTTGGATTAGATTGTGTATAATCTGAATCCTGAAGTCATTATCCATAAAAAAATATTGTTTTATTTTGAGATCTTCTGGCTTTATCTAAAAATGTTTTTAAAAGGAAATGACACATACAGAATTCCACATCAATTGGGATATATTTGCGGATGTTTCTTGAGAAAAGAACTTAAAGATGTCTTCCCTGACATCATTAAAATAAAGAAAATTAGTGTAGGCATTTGTTTATGGCGTGATATACAGAACGCGCTGTTTTTTTTTGTTTGTTTTTTTTTTTTTTTTTAATCAAAATTCAATCTTTAGGTGGTGAGACTAGAGTACCTTGGAGTGACCTCTCCATGATGCAGTCCTGGGCGATGGCATACGGAGGTCGTACTCTGCCCAGAGTACAAGACCCCCACCACCACCAGCATCACTCTTGGTCGTATCGACAAAATCCAAAAGAATACAGGACGTTATATTTGGCTGTCGGAAATTTGTCAGTTTTGGCAGTTAACCGTCTTCATACTTCCACTCAGGTATTCTGCACTCAGGTATTCTGCACTCAGGTAAACTAATGAAAAGTACTCATCCCATTTATTTTTTTTTATTTTGTATGCAGGCGCAAACGGAATGGGTGTTATTCGGCATAATTTCCAAATGGCATTTAATAAACAGACGATGAATTGCTGCCATCTTGAATCCTACTACTACTTTGCAGCGTGGCCGGTAAACGGAACACTATTCGGATTCAGGTTGGATTCATGATACTTGTAAGCGCCGAATGAAAGTGGAAAGTTTTTAAAACTGCCAGAATATACGGGTGCGTGACCCTCATATTAAACTCGATTTTGTGTCACATCCCACCAGGACGTGGATGATCATGGCTCTCCACAACTTCTTATCCTTTGTAACTGTAACCAACGTTTGACTATTGACCAACCCTTCCTGTCCCTGTTCTTCCGTTTGTTCATGCCTAACCTAAAATAAATTACTCGCTGTATCCCTTTTCCTCTTCTTCCCACAATACGTCCTCTGGGTATTAAATTTTCCAAGCCGTCCTTCCATATAATGTATCCCTGAAGTTTCAGTTGTCTCTTTCTGATTTTAGTATGAGCGTCTTTCTAGTTCGCATTTTCTTCCAAACTTACTCGTTGTGCAAATGTCCTATGGTATTCCAAGCATCCTTCTGTAGTATTGATATCTAAAGTTGGTTCAAGGCTTCATCTGCGATACAGGGAAATAGATATGACATGGCAGTTCAGCACTCTTTTCTTGGTTTCCAACGAAATATTCCCGTGTCTTAATCAATTGCTGGACTTCTGGAAAGCATCTTTCGCTATTCTGTTGCGCCTTTGGATCTCCGTGTCACACTTTGCGTTGTATGGGCCCGGAAATTATCCCAAGAGGTGATATCATCGTACAGGCTAATCAAAATGTCCTGCGCATAAATGCATACTATTAGTTTTTTTTTTTTTGTTACTAGTGTGGCTTTATACACTTGAAAATTATTTTATTACATAACTAGCAGTAGAGCCCGGCGTTGCCCGGGGATGTAACAGTAAGAGATAGATCAAGTATCGACCATCATAAAGACTGAAAAATAAAATTGACAAAGATTATTGTTTAAGGTTGACGGACACGCATGTTTTAATTAGTTTTTTTTTTTTTTTAAATTGGTCAAACCCAAACTCAAACAAAAACATTGTTTACAATCGTTATGAGTCTATCGATTGGTGAATAGAATTTTATTATAAACAATTGTCTTGTAAATGGAATTTTAAAGCATTCTGAATGTAAAAATAAAGAAAAAAAATGTGCAAGACAATAAGAAACACTACCTGCCAAAAAAAAAAAGTTTTGTTGAAATCGGTTGAAAAATATAGGTAGCCTTTCACTGTAATCTTTTACAATTTATGATTTTTACTTATTGAATACAGTAAAAAAAATCGCATATTTTGCTTGTGGTGATTCATAATTAGAATTCTGATTTGAATATATTTTCCACTCGTTGTTTCTAATACAAAAAATATTAACTTTATTTGGGTTTATTAATTTATTACAAGTACTGTGTTCTTTCCTTAATAATTATCATCTTCGAAATATTGTTGTCAGATTTCTTACGTCGGCATTTTTAAATTATTTCTTAATACTTTCTTTTAAATATTGAATTAATTTCAAATAGAACCAATGCCTTATTGATCTGCCTTGTAACAAATTGCAAAGGGAATTGTAAAAACGGTCCTAAAGTACGTGGAATTATCTTTCCCTAAAGATAAAGAATTATCCGATTTTTCGATTCGTACAATCAGTAGAGATCGTTAGATTATTGTTTAGGTTGACGGACACGCATGTCTTAGTTTTTTTGTTTTGTTTTTTTACGAATTGGTCAAACTCAAACAAAAACATTGTTTTCAATATCGTTATGATGAGTCCCCGATTGAATAGAATTAGAATTTTATTATAAACAATTGTCTTGTAAATGGAATTTTAAAGCATTCTGAATGTATAAATAAAAGAAAAAAAGTGTGCAAGACAATAAGAAATACTACCTGCCAAAAAAAAAAAAAAGTGGATGTTTGTTTTATCGGCTGAAAATGTAAGAAATCCGATCCCATATATAAAGGAACACACACACACACACACACACACAAACAACCTGGGTTTTTAACCTAAGTCACTCCACGGAATCGCTAAAAAACATAGAGCATAGTCTGATGAAAAAGACGCCAAAGTTTATGAAAACAAAATTTTATCGTTAAAATGCTTATGTTTTTATGAAGAGGATAGACTAAATTTTTTTTAATTATTTTTAAAAAATTTTCCATCTTTTTAGAATATTCTAAATTTTGATTTTAAAAACCGTGTTTCTCTTTGTCGCCACAAGGGGTAGTAAATAACATAGATAATTTTTAGCGCGTTTTTTTGTATTTACACACATTAATTTGGAAAATCTTGCAAAAATAAAAATAATTGTCAGATGTTAATGAAACTTTCAGAAACTATTCACAGATGATCGAAATTACTATAAATATGTTTTTTTTTTTATTAAAGTCATGGCAGAAATATTTTTTTTTATATTTATTAACACCCCCATAACTAATTTTATGAAAAACTGTAGAAATTCGAGACCATCGGTTTTAGTGATTACAATAAGGCTTTGAAGAATGCAAATCATGTTTTTTTTGGTTTTTTTTTCTTTTGTTTTTTTTTTTGGGCCAACGTACCTGAAAATCAACTGTGAATTGTAACATACAAAACTCAATAAAACAAATATATTATTTAGTTTCAAATGCTTTTATTTGTTTTAATTTGTTTTTATGAATATGGACAATATTTTCTGAAAGCAAAAAATTTTTTCAATGAAAATTGAATTTTTAATACAATTATTTCTTATTTCTTTAATTTTAAAAAGATTTTTCAAAAATTTTTAAATTGAATTTTTAAAAATATTTTAACATTAGTTAAAAGCAACATCAACCTTTCAAAATGTCCGTGTGAGATTGTCATTGTCTAGCGCTTTGAAAATTGTATAATTTGGACCAATCAGATTAGCCATGGTAATTAAGAAATGTAATTTTTGTGTTTATAGTCGGACAGTAATTATCAAGTACGGAAGACCAACCAGAATACAATTTAGTTGCATTATTTGAGTTCAGCATTGTTCTCCGCTGTTAAGCCCTTTACTTTTTTATGAAACACGTATGGAGAAGTTAATTTGAGTTTTCAATTTCAACTGAGAAGTGTACCTACAAGTAACAGTATCATCTTAGGAAATTTAACTACTGCTAAACTTTAATTTATATGATCTTATTTTTATACTAATCTCAGCTCTGACATTTTTCCATAAATGAAATATCAAAATTAATAATAAAATGAATGGAAATACAAATAACACAGTAAAATGTAATAAATGTACATAAAATTATAATATTTTATGTACACTTCTGATAAAATTTCATAAGAAAGGTACCTAAATTAATTAGATACTTTTTTCTTATGAAATTTAATCTCACTATTAACAGTCTTATTTTTTAATTTCTTTATATTTTCCATAAAGCATCGTAAACGTAAAAATGAAAGCTAAGTACAAAAAAAAAAAAAAAAAAAAAAAAATTAGAGCGCTGAAAGTTTTCCTTAAAAGTAACGAGGTAAATAATTTGTTCACTTAAATAATTTCACTTCCTTCCATCCGTAGAAAGAATTATCCTCCCGTAAGTTATCTAAACGTCATGAATGTGCCTTTCGTCAATCGTCAAGCGACGCGAAAGGTTATGACCTGCTTTGTTTTATTTTCAAATTACATTTTTTCGGCGCAGAAGCTAAGTTAAGCTTGGTTCAAAATATTTTAAATAAACAGTATAATTTTTGTTTTATTAAAATCAGTTTTGAAAAATGATAATTGATTTTTAAAAGAATATCAAAGTCAGATTTTAATCTTTTTTATCAAATCGAAAAAAATGATTGAAAATGATTGATTATCTGTCCTTTTTTTGACCAAAAAAAAAAAAACAATATTTTTAACGAAAATTTCAGACGTGCTAGGAACGATTAAAAAATGTAAAAAAATACCCCAAAAATACTTTGATCTTTCCTCTTTAATAATAATATGAACATTAGACGATAAAATTTTGTTTTCGTCAAGTTCGGCTTTTTTTTTCATCATGCTATGCTCTTTTGTTTACATTTTCGTGGGTGAGTTGTCCCCTTTTCATTCTCACGATGTGTCTTAATCGTGTTTTCAAATTGATTTTGTTAAAAAACAATTTTGTTTTTCCCATTTTCGGCGCCGTTAGAACCATCACAAGGTAATTTTATGTAGTCCTGTGAAGTTTTGTTGAAATCTGCTAAGAAATGTAGGAAATTCGATCCAATATATAAACGTTACAGACACACACACACACACACAATCTGCGTTTTATAATAAGTAAGATTTAACTTAATTAGAACTAAAATACAGGGCTATTCAAAAAAGAAAAAGAAGATTTCGAAAATTTAATAAAAGCAAATGCTACGAGACAGACACACATTCAATACACAACTGGATAGAAAAAGCTTCAAAGTTATTTTAAAAAATTCAAACTTGTTTAAATGCTTCTTTTGCTGTTGTTTTTTTTTTTTTTTTCAAATTTTGTACAAATTTAAATTGTTATAATTTGTGGAAAAGAGGATTTTGTTTATCGTCTGTGGCCTCCCAGACTTCTTCGGGTGATTGGAATTGCAAACTGAACCCTCTATTTCGTCCACCGCGATAGATTGTTGTAGTTCCATGTGCCATGCCTCTTCCGGATGTCTCAGTTATATCCCTTTAACTCAGCTCTCTAAGTTTTTGTTCACCACTGCAGTAGCCTGGTATTGAACTCACAACTCTTTGGGTCAAGTCACTGGGCCCAACCAACGCTTTTATCCACCGGGCCATGTGACCTGACACATGGCTACTGCAGTGGTGAACAAAAAGTTGGAGAGCTGAGTTAAAGGGAGATAACTGGGACATCCAGAAGAGGCTTGGCACGTGGAATTACCACAATCCACTCCGGTGGACGAAATAAAGGGTTCAGTTCGAGATTCCAATCACCTGAAGAGGGTCGGAGTGTACAACGGCCGAAACGTCGTGAATATGGCAATAAAGTCGAGGACAGATGTCCGAACATTAATGCAAAACCATTATTAGCCTGAACGAAAAATATCAATAAGGATTTTTTTACCTTTTTGTCATATCATATTTTTCAAAAGAATACATTCCTACGTATTTGAATTTGTCAATATTTACATGAACTGTTTGGATGAAAAGGCAAATATTTGTGTGTGTTAGTATTGTTTATGTGTTGTGATCTTCGAGCATGTATCTTGTATGTGACGCATACATTAAGAACGTTTTCTCACTACGGCCTTTAATATAGACTCAAACATTCAAACAAAACCAAATAAACAAAATGAAATGTTACCTTGGGCACCAAAGATCGACAATTGTTATGGAATTGAACAAAGTCCTGTCTGCGTTCCACCCAATCAGAAATACACGTACACACAGACACACACAAACATTATCTCTTTCTTTCTTTCTCTCTCTCTCTCATATTTTTCTTTCTTTCTGTCTTCCTTATATTTATTTGTTTTATTTACTTTGTCTTCATTGTATTTTTCTTTCTTTCTTTATTTTACTTTCCGCTTTTCTCTCTGTACGCCTTCAATGTCTTTTCTTGCTTTCTTTCATTTACTCTATCGATCTCATATTTTTCTTTCTTTCTCTTTAGTTTTTATCTATGAATCTCTCTCTCTTTCTCTTGCTTATATTTTTCCTTTCTTTCGTTTACTTTCTGTCTTTATAACTTTCTTTAGTCAATCTTTTTTCTTCCCTTTCTTTTTCTTCTTTACTCTCTGCTTTTCTATCTGTGTGTGTGTTTTCGTTTGCTTGCTTTCTTTTTTCTCCCACTTTGCGTTTCTCACCTTTTTCCCACTCTCTCTTTTATTTTCTTTCTTTCTTTCTTTCTTTCTCTCTCTGTTTTTCTCTCGTTCTCCCACTCTATTTTCTTTCTTTCTTTCTTTCTTTCTTTCACTCTCTACTTTTCACTCTTTCCCCCACTCTTTGTTTTCTTTCTTTCTTTCTTTCTTTCTTTCTTTACTTTTCACTCTTTCCCTCACTCTTTGTTTTCTTTCTTTCTTTCTTTCACTCTCTACTTTTCACTCTTTCCCCTCACTCTTTGTTTTCTTTCTTTCTTTCCTTCTTTCTTTCTTTCTTTCTTTCTTTCTTTCTTTCTTCCACTCTCTACTTTTCACTTTTTCCCTCACTCTTTGTTTTCTTTCTTTCTTTCTTTCTTTGTTCACTTCATAGTGCTTAGTTTTTAGCCATAGCCTTGAAACCATGACCCCCTTCTTGCCCCCAAGAACACTTAAATATACAATTTCTTCGAGAACCAAACGATTGAAGCTGAAGTAGAATTTGTTGTGAACACCCAGTTGCAAAAGCGTAGGCACCTCGCCGTAAAATAATGGCGAGTCTGTATAACATGGTTAAATATTACTAGTAAGTTCGATCCTTATTGGGCACCACATACCTGTGGCCTTATGCCATAAATAAATGAAGTAGACTACATAACAACTTGCCACTAGAGCGGAGACACAAATCGTGAAATGCAAATCTGATTTCTTCTTTTTGTTTTGTTTTGTTTTATTCAGACACCATATTGGAAGAATCCTGTGTATGACGATAAACTACATCCGGCAGTAAGGCCTTTGATCAAGGAGATTTTGAGGAATGTGGAACCACCTCTTAATTGCTGCTGTTCCCGGGTCCATCCTGATTCGGGGTGGTAGCGCCTGTTAGGGCCCCAGCTATGGGCAAATAGTGAACCTCCAAACAAAAGTAAAACATTATGAAAGTATAATAATACATTTTTATAGTAAAAAAAGACCAGCAATACATTTTTATTAAAATATTACCAACAATACATATTTATAGTAAAATTACGAACAACACATTTTTAAAGTAAAATGACCAGCAATAGAGTTTATAGCAGAATTACCACCAATACATTTTATAGCAAAATGACAAACAATACGTTTTATCTGTAGTTGAAGCCATACAATTGCGTTCAAAATACAGGGTGTCCTAAAAATGATACTATTTAAATTGTGATTATCTGAGTAACTACATGTCCCAGGCAAGCGAAATTAAATAGGCTTCATGTTGAACAATAAAACAGTTATCAAAATTTGAACAAGATATTCAAATGGATGTACATTTTATAACCGATTTCACAAAGCTTTACAATTGTTTAATATGCGCACCACTTGTGATATGTCACACGTGAAGTCGTTAATCCAGCTCATGCCAAACACGCTGTAGCCTGTCTTGTGTAACATTCTCCAACGCCTCAGCAATTCTCTGCTTAGGTTTCTCTAGGATTGTACAAAAAGTGGGGATATAGACCTATCCTTTCACAAATCCCCCATAGACAAAAAAAAAAAATCACATGACCATTTCAACAGCACATTGTCAGTATCAGTGGCACGGCCGATCCATCTTCCTGGTAGATTCTCATTGAGATAAGTTGGCACAGTCAACTTACTTAGCTTTTACACATTTTCTTAAAATCTGGGATTATTTGAACGAGAATTGGCAGTTACTAGACTACTAACTGTTGTCAATCTTTTGGAGGCACCCTGTATATTTAGTTGAAGCCATCAACTAAATTGCTGTTAGTTTCACATTTGAGGCAAACAAAGAAATTTCTGTTAAGAGAAAAGAAATTGTCTCCATATAATGACACAAAAATGTTTGTGTCATTTTTATTAGTAGTCCCAGTATGGTTGGTCTGTTGGTTGATTTTGTTTAGCGGCATACTAACACCTCTATAGGTCATTTAATGCCGAAATCTAAATATTTATTTTGATCGCTGTTGTATGCCTTCAACTACAGATAAAATGAATTGTTGGTAGTTTTGCTGTAAAATGTATTGCTGGTCATTTTATGATAAGTATGTATTATTGATCATTTTACTATAAATATAGGGTGACCCCAAAAAACGGGAACTTTTTAACAATCCAATAAAACCAAGAGTGATGGAAGAAAAATATTTTATTCATAGTAGTTGAAACCTTAAAACATGCCATTTAAGAAACAATGATGGAATTTTCATTTTCTTAAAATTACTTCCTGTAGATGGCGTCCTCCTGTACGAATGCATTCTTGAAATCTGCTGTTGAGATTCCTCATTGACTACTGCAACATCTCAGCTGGGATACTGTGAATTTCATCTTGAATTCTAAATGGCGAAATGTTTACTTGCTCAAGGTCACTGTCTCGCAGTGTTGCCACTTGCTCATTCATGTCTGGCAATACGCACTTCAAAAATTCCCGTTTTTTTGGGGGGTCACCCTGTATATAGTCATTTAGCTGATCATTTTGGTATAAAATATATTGTCGGTAATTTTGTTTTAAAATTTGTTAGTCATTTTACTATAAATATGTATTGTTGATAATTTTTTATATAAAAATGTATTGCTGGTATTTTTACTAAAATAATTATTTTTATACTTTCATAGTGTTTTGATTTTGTTTGAGGGTTCACTATTTGCCCATAGCTGTCACCTTAACAGGTGCTACTACCTCGGGTTACGGTGGGCCTGGGAACCACAGCAATTAAGAGGTGGTTCCACGCTCCTCAAAAACCTCCAATCTCCTGATCAGCGGCCTTGCTGCCAGATGTAGTTTATCGTCATGCCCAGGACTAGTGTGTATGTTTGACCACAATGCAATTTCAAAGTTTTATCTGTTGAGGTTAATTGATACCGGAAGCACTGCAAAGTATTAAGGGATACAATAATCGTAAAAAATCAAGAAAAATATACTGAACTACTGCATAATATCTAATGCTCTACATGACAGCGAATGTTGGATAATTTCTTCGAAGATAGAAAAGAGACTTAAAGCTACACAGGTGTAGTTCTACCGACGAATGCTAAGTAACGAGGAAGTTTTGAGAAAAACAGAAACTACAAGGAAACGTATACTTACAATAAGAAAGAGACCATGTCAATTTCTGTGACACCTAATAAGGAAAGAACCCCGGACAAATCTAACACTGATATGACATATGGATAGCAAGAGAAGTAGGCACCAGAAAGTTAATATGGAAATCCGAAGGCGTATCGGAATAGCGAAAGATGGGTAACAGAGAACTGACTCCGTTAACGTTTAATTTCGTTTAATTATAGGATGATGATTTAGAGGGACTACTAATTGGATAATAATTATTCAAATTATTCAAATTCTCAGGAGAGTAGGTTGACTGGTTGAAAAAAAAATGAAAAAAGGAATGTGCTATGACTGATCTTTTAAACAATAAGATGACCTTAAGAACGGTTCGAAAGAGAATTGAAACCGGAATTTACTAGCCAATATTGAGTAAACTTGAGCAAGACTAACGTTCTCCAACGTATCCATTGCCTGACGAAAAGGAGAAGACAAGATTAATGTGTCTTCCGATTTTTTGTTCCTGGGATATTAAATTCGGGGTTTTCTTTACAGACATACTATCCGTCCAAAACGTATATATTCTTACAAGAAAGGGTGGTCCAAATTCTTTTAAACAAAGAAGGCATCATGGTTGTGCTTAAATACCAACCTTGTGGTTTGTTTACATTCATACTATCTGTCCAAAACGTGCATGTTCCTACAGAAAAGAATTACCCAAATTCTTTTAAACAATGAAAGCATCTGGGTTATGTCTAATTCCCAAACTTGTGGTTTGTATATATTGATGCTGTCAACCACAAAGCACCATTATCTTTATAGAAAGAAAGGAAAGAAAAAGCAAAGAGAACGCCATGTGGTTATTAACAGGTTTCATAAGATTAAGACGGTCGGGGTGGAGAAACTAGATATATCAATATCAAATGTTAGTCGGGGTTCATCTATGTGAACGAAGGTCCACTACACCTGCGAGACACAAGGAGAATCGGGCTTAACAAGGAGGTTTGTCAGAGAATTACCTGGGATTGCATTTATCAAACAGCCGGTCACCTCACAAGAACACATCTCTATTTTCAGTGGCTGGAGTGAACACAAAGAAACCCGTATGACAGACATTTGTTTCCACTATTTTATAGCAATTATTATTAAATAAGAAACAAGGAATAAACCTCTACACCTGTGAAAAAGACTGTAGGTGAATTAACGTACTGCTATTGAGAAATAAATAAATAGTAAAAAATGATTTCAATGTTTAGGTGGAAATGTTAGAAATATAGATATGAATTTGACTTTAGAAGGAACCGGCAACCCAGTCCTAAACAGAAAACAAGCGGTCAACATCTACCTCTATTCAAAAGACCGGCGAAGAGTGTGAACCGGGCGATGGGTCAGTTATAAAAAAATAGTATAATGCTGCAGATCACAACGTTTAGATCATAATAAAGATGAGAACAATAGTCCGAAGGTAGATCTGCATTATAAAAAAAGCTTATAACTCGGTCCGTCACTCGCTACATGTCTGTACACACACGTATGTCTATGTTGTATGTAAATGACTTAAATCTCCTTGTGCTATTTAACGGATGCAGAAGCAAACGAACATGCGCACACAAGACACTGGAATAATACATTCCCCTTCCACTCAGTGTAGACGACTCATAACCTGTGCTGAGCAAGAGAATCATAAAAAAAAGACTTTTTAAAATCCGAAAAAGAATCTGATAATTATAAAATTTTAATGAACTTTTCGAGAATTATTCTGTAACAAATATACTTTTTAAAGTTTTTTTTTTTAATTTTTAGATATATTTTAGGGATGTTATCAAATTAAAATACACATGCACATACGCAAACGTACATACGCACACAGAATGAAATTGAAATAGGCACCTATGTTGCGAAAGCTAATTTCTCTTTATGTCTGGCAACAACATCTGGATAATAGGAAAATCATTTCCCAGCTTGCACGTTAACATGCAAAATATATTAACAGTCTGTTGGAAATCAGAATTTACTGTCTTTGACACGCGAGTACAAATTTCAAAACCATTTCCTTTGCTCAACAAAGAAGATAATGAAGAATGATTCTGTTAATCATTTCACCCCAAGCAAGGTAATAAAGCCACTAAGACGCAAGTAGGAGAGAATATGAGAAAAAGAAAACATTATCAAAGAGAGAGAACAATAAAAGAACAGGAATGAAAAGACAGAAGACAACGATTGATATTGCATTTAAACTTTTGATGATCAAAACTTGATTGGAAGGCAAGAAACCGGAAGAGGGTACCACAAGCGAGAAGTGTGAGAAAAGAAATTATTAGCATAGAACCTACGGATATGTCTGACCATTTCAACTGTAAAATGAGGATACCTTACCGCCAAGCTAGTCATTCTTTTTATGTGCCATGTCCTTTCCGGATGTAGGCGATCATGGCTCTCCACATCCTTCTATCCCTTGCAGCTCTCAACAAGTTCTTTCTCTCTGCTACCTCCCCCAAACCACGTTCTGTCATCCACTTGCTTAAGCCCACTAGGTGTGTCATGCGTTGTTTTCCTTTGTCTCTCTTTCCCTCTATTCGACTCGTGAGTATCAGATTCTCCAGACCCTCTTTCCTCATTATGTGTCCAGGAAACTTCAGCTGCCTCTTCCTGATGTTAAGTATGCGCCTCTTCCTTGTTTGCATCCTCTCTAAGACCTCATCATTGCTCACACGCTCGGACCATGATATCCTTGGCATCCATCCGTAGAACCACATCTCCATCGCCTCGAGTCTCTTCTTCATCTTTGAGGAAATTGTCCAACATTCGCTGCCATAAAGAAGGACAGACGTAACAGTTCAGTATTCTTTTCTTTGTTACCAAAGAAATCCTCATGTCTCGCAGTACTCTACCCAGATTTTGGAATGTGTCCTTAGCCATCCCAATACACCTCGAATCTCAGTACCGCACTTACCGTCCTCTGTCAAGACGCTTCCAAGATATTTAAACTTCCTCGTCTGTTTCATTCTAGTGTTCTAGACCTGCAAATCACATCTCGGGCACATCCTTTTACTGAGTACTCCGTTTAAATTCATAAACCATAGAGGAAAGTAATATTTATTTTGTGTAAAATACAAAAATGTGGCACAAGGCACAATGGGGGAAGGCTGATTTTCAATCTACCTCACCTTAACTTTAGCTAGCCACAAAAACTAACCCAAACAAAATACAATATTCCTTGCATCAAAACAACACATTCTTATTTACCATTCGTACTACAGCCACCATAATACCTCAGAGTCTCTATGAAGTCCTAGTCCCCATATGTACAGTTTGTCTGTGGGGTGGGGAATAAAATAACAAGTTTTCAAAATTAAACCCCAATGAATATTTACAATGGTTATAATTTTATATACAAGAAACTAAACAAAGTACCATTGTGGAAAGTTCAGCAGAACAATTACCATGGAGACATTTATAGAAAAAGCAAAGGCAATCTAAGTTATGGCGGTGGGAAGGGGGTTGAAGTCGAGATGCCAGGTCAGGACTGATAATACTGCAGAGTTTTATTTGGATTTTATCAAGAATCACTAATAAAACAAGAGAAACAGAGCAGATGTGACAGCAAATATTCAGTGCATGAATGGATGGTCGATTTAGCAAAGAAAATGTGCAAGAACGTTTTCACGTTATATCTGTGTTGTAACCTAGGGAAGGTTGGTAATGAATGATAATACTTAGGACAAGAACAACACATATAAGATTCGCCAGCGGCGCGTAGAAGAAGTAGTCAACTGCTAGAAGTGAGTCAAGTGAATTCCACAATGAATCTCCAACTCTAGGATATCTAATAACCGCTTCACGCGGTCAGGTGTGGCACAAGACCGACTTTAATGTGCGGTATCCGAGCCCGTAAGCTCCGCCAAAAATTCCCCGTATACCCCGTATAAAACGGGGTCAGGTAGTCGTTTCCCGAGACGAGATTCTGCCTTTTGACATAGCCTCGTCTGGAGATCATCTCTGCCCGGAGGCAGAGAGTTTGACCAGCATAGCTGAAGGCGAATCGCCAACTGTAGACCAACATAAAGTATTTACTACTGTATTTATGTGAATGGGGGCATACCCATTATCACTTGTAGGTATGCGTGACTGAAAAAGAAGTAAAAGATGAAAGGATACTCCCACATCATCTGTGACCAAGGCTGCACCTGATATATGTCTCTCTCATCACAGGGTTCGCGTGTCGGGCGAGAGTGAAGAGCTTCAGCCCACACAATACCCAAGAGTAACTAACAAAGTACCGGAGTCAATAAAATATAATGTTAAATACGAAAGATATAAATCTTACCGGTAAACCCACTTTATTACACCTATTTGGAGATTACACTTAAAGAAGGCCGCAGAATAGATCGGTCGAAGCATTGTGTTTGGCAAGATTAAAGACACGAAAGAATGATTGTCGTATACTCGTGGTATGCGCCTCATCCCGGATCAAGCCATAATAGACTTTACATTTAATGTCCTTCGTAGATGCCAGGCGAAAGGTTGGGATGAGAGAGGACCTTTTAGCCGCCGAGTGGAAACCGATGTTTTTCGGCACAGCTGTACCAGTAATGGACGCATAGGAAGCGATCGTATCACAGACAAACGCTCACCCCAGAGATGGGAAGAATATAGCAAACGAGAATTTATGGTCCGGATGAAGGATAGGAGACCCGAACACATGTAGTTGAATAAAACGTGAGGTTATATGTAAGAGATTCAAACTCGTGTTCTTGTTAACCAGTACAAGTTCATTAGATACAATCAAACTAATCGTTGGAGTTTAGTCAAGTTAAATATTATCAGCTTGTTTATGAAATCAGATAAAAGACAAAAACAAAAAAACAAAGAAAAAACTGAATCGTTTTTAATGTGTTAAGGGGTCCACACCTTTTTTTATACAAGTGGACTCGCCCAGTGTGTACTTGTACTGCTGCCGGTGAATACCCGGAAGTGATACAGTGAGCGTGTGAGGAAACCGCTTTGTAGGAGTCACAGTTGAAAGCACGTAGACTCAGAAGGAAGTCTTACTTCAATACTGAATTTCCCAGACTGTATATATATATTATTATTGCTACTAACCGCATTTCTGGATCTACTAACCGTATTACCAATTGTATTATTACGTCAATACGTTTATTTGCTATATTTCATTCCTGCATTTGTCATTCATTTGAGACCGGATTTCATCCCGGAAACCACAACATAATGTGTGCTGCATTTTCCGTGAACAAATCTTGAATAACGCCCCTGAGTAAAATAGTCAGCATTCAGCGAACGCAACATCACAAAACTTCACTTTGTTGACGGTAGAGATGGCTTAGATGGCAAAGAAGGGTAACTCGTCAGTCTGACCAAGAACATGACTGAAACATCCTCCAGATATGCTATGGGAATTAATACACTCCCCCCCCACCAAAAAAAAATACAACTCATGATGAACAACGATAAAAGTTTACTCATCTAACCGTAACACGATGATATGAAGGTATCCGATTAGTTATTTGAACTGTTTTCGATGGAATCAATAAAGTTTTTCTTCATCTTTCTTTATCAGTCCCCATGTAGCACAATTGTTATGTTGTTGAGAGTTTCACTCTCGCATGTTTCAATAGGGCAGGTTGATTTTTTTCACTTTATTTAGAAAAATCAACATTTCACTCGGTGTGAAAGCTGGGTTTTGAGGTAATATGTTCAGTTATTTACCATGCGTGATACGCGCTTAGGAGATCATGTATATTTCGATACATGACTGACGAGGCAGATTTTTTTCTGCAGTAGGTTAACATTTCTTTTTATGGTATACCAGTTGCCATCCAAGCCTATAGAACCCGGTCTATCCTGCTATGTACCTATAGCTGGGGGGGGGTAGAAGAAGAAGATTCATACCTTTCCCAAGGGGATTAGCACGTACGTGAATGTAATGGATTCGATTGGAATTCGAACTCTGCTCTCCGATTCTTCCATCAAGTAATGTCACCAAAAAGTAGATTTATAGCTTTTACCATTTAGTTTTAAAGATCGTCTGAAAAATTTACAGATATACCTAATATCCTTATTAATCATGTCAAACCCCGACTTTTAGACTGAGTGCAATATTCAAGATTTCAAAATCGACCTGCCTTACTGTTCCATCTGACTCTGTTCACTAATACTGTCTCTTCTCATCCATATCTTCCTCAAACTGTTTAGGTTTAATGATATCCTCGGCATTTTCAATTAATGCTTCTACTTGCTTACGTGGAACATTATCATCAAAGGTGTTTCAACTTGAAGGCATACTGCAAATCAGTGCTGTTCCTCATCTTTAGCAACATTGCTAAATATCCCTTGTCAGTTCTCTCCAAGACTTCATGTCTTTTATTAATTCGCGAAACTGCTGTAGGTCATCAAGCCCCTCAAACTTATTTTTTACGCGGGGTGATGGAATTTTATTGATAGTTCTTTTGTTTTCGACAGTCATTGGCGCCCTTCCACGAAAGTATGCTGCATTAGGTCTTCTTGGAGTAAAACAGCAAAATTTTATTAGAACGAGTTTGCTTATCTTGTAGGAGATTCTGTCTTCCGGGGGTTTTTTTTTTAATATTAGACATCCGAACAACCGAATTCGAAACAAAAATAAATAAAACATGGCAAACTATTTTGCTTATTGGAAATATTAAATTTAATCTTATTAGCTTGAAATTAAAACTAAAATTAGTTTCAAGAAATATTTTTCATTTTTAAAAATTCATTTTAAACCTGAGGTATCGCTTTTCTTTGGTAATGCCCGCTGTTCAGTACTCTATTGCAGGGGTTTTAAAACTGTGGTCCGCGGACCATAGGGGGTCCGCAAGGACCAGATAGGGGGTCCGTGGACAGCAAACACTTTTTTATGGGTGACGTGCAACTTATAAGCGTTTATAAGTAACTTATAGGCCGATCATGAAATAAATTGATTCAATAAACTATTTCCTAGATTTGATATACTAATATAATTTGTATCTTAAATTGATAAAGATAATGGATTCTATTCATGCAGAGAAGGAACCAAAGGATTTGAATTTTGGATCTATTTTGCGATTTCCGGCTTTCTCATTGGCTGTTAGGCGTTTGCATTAATGCAAAATTATATGTTATATTCAGCAAATGTTTATGTATAAATTTCATAAGCATTTATAAGGGGGTCCCTAAGGTAAAGCCTGAAATATAAAAGGGGTCCGCAAGTCAAAATGTTTGAAAACCCCTGCTCTATTGCACTGTAGAAATATTTAGAAATAAAAATGGCGCGAAATTGACATTAAAGCTATCTGAAGCTGGTTGATACAGAACTATTACACGTTTAGTAATCTTCAAATAAAAGTCAATCATAACTTCTCACTTCCACCTCGGTTATCAATCAGACTTGAAAAAATTATTCCTCTCGAGGCATATTGAGGGCAAGAGAGATAGCGATTTTCCAAGCGCAGCTCAGATGTGGCACAAGGCCGAAAGTATGGGGGCAAGTGTAAGGATCGAACTCACTACTCAGTCGTAATTGTTCTAGCGAGACAAGCTTGCTAAGCATTACACCACCTTGAGGTTCCCCGAGGGCAAGAGAGATAAGGGAAAACAACAAGCCACTTACCTGACGAGCTTGTGTGAACAGATGGTGGAACGTGGTGTGGGAGCCTTAGCAAAAGGAGAAAAGGACTACAAGGGTTTCTATGTGATATCCATCCTCTTATATGGCAGCGAAAGCTGAGCAATCTCCTCTGGGAGGAGAAAAAAAACTGGAGACAGCAGAAATGTGGTTCTACAAAAGGATATGGAGAATTTCATGGACCGAGCGAGTAAGCAAGAAAGAAGTCAAAGAAAATGGCAACAGAAAGAACGTCTCTACGCAGAATCAGGAAAAAGACAGCTAACATTCCTTGGACATATAAGGAAGGAGGTATATTGAAGCAAAGAGTGATAAGGGTAGGCATTGATATTCTTATCATACGAGCTTGTGCGAATGGATGTCGAAACGCAAAGCTTCTAAAAGCGAAAAGAAATAGTAAGTTTAGGAAGGCTATGGTCGCTTAAGTCCTGAACGAGAAGCACACAGAAGAAGAAAACTGTCTTAAACTTATTGCTTTATGTTAGCTTCTTAAATGACCCGATGAACATTTTAAATTCTATGATGTTATTTTAGATGCCATTGCGTCGCAAAGGAAAACAAAATTTTATTTGTCGAAGATTTAACGCAACGGGTGGATCTCATAAAAATACATGAAAGTCAACATGGTCAAGTGAGCGTGTCTGTGATTGCTCTACCATGGAGAACAACAGAGTGCGCTCGAAGCTTTAAAAATACCAGTTCGTTAGCTGTCTGACAGCAGGCTTATCGAATTTCAAATCTAAATTGCCTGTCCGTTTAAAATACATTCATTAGAAAATATAATCATTTTAAATACAGAAAAAAAGTCATAAAAATGATCTGGAAAAACGATATTTTATTTATATATCAAGAATCAATTTTAGACAAAAAATTGACCAACGGGAAAAACTTATCGTTTGATACGTTTCGGCCGTTAGAACTTCATCGGACTATAGAGACATTTATGTTAATGCAACTACACATTACAAAAACAAGACACTAAATGCATTAGTTGGTAAACGTAATGACTCTGTCCATAATTTTCATTGAAAAAAAATGCTAATCTAATTAAAACAGAACGCAGTTTAGTAAAACGAAAATGTATAGAAAGTGCTTTAATCGCTAGATCATCCACAGTAAATTTACGTCCAGGTTCTTACAACGTTTCACCATTCTTGACAGATCTGTTATCGTAATATGCGATTTTTTTAATCATTTCACGCCAAACCAGCCGGGAATGCGACTAGTATGTAAGGGGGTTACAAGGAGTGAAATTGAGAGAAAAGATTGACTATTGGAAGGATTGAGGAAAGAATAAAAGATGGACGGGATTCAAGAAGACATAATATAGCGATTGACGTTGCATTTAAATTTTTGAAGATTGTATTTATCAGGGAAGCAAATAGACGAAAGTGATTTCCACGAGCGGGAAGTACGAGAAAAGAAACTGTTGGAGTTGACGGTTGCATTTAGCTATTCCGACAGTATAATGGTGGGACCTAGATGCCAATCGAGTAACACGTTTAAATCCATGTAGTCGGAGCACTAGGAAAAAAAGCTCGTCAGAGCAGTTGCCATGAAAATATTTGTAGATATTTTTATTTAGATCCCTGGGAAGTGTATTAACAGAGGACGGACAGTGCGACACGGAATTACTGACGGCACGTGCCTGTAACCCAGGTATATCTATTGACAGATTACACTAAGTCTTAACAACCGATCCTTTTGTTTGCATAAGGACGATTGTCATGGTTTAATATAAATTGTCTCGGGCAGTTTTAAGTGATCGATAATTTTTTTTTCATTCATTTCACCGAAAGCAAGGTAATAAAGCCCCGAAGACGCAAGGGGTTACTGAGTGTGAGAAAATACGAGAAAAAAATTTATTAACAACGCTTTTATCCACTAGGTCATTCTCCCGTAGGTTTGTTAATTTGGTGACATAGTAATTGTGAGTTCAATCCCTGAATCGGGCAGTGTGTACTTGCACTCAGTGGAAACGGACGAGCAATAACTGAACAGTAATAAATAAAAATAAGTAGACGAGATATCCCTAGACATGAGCAGTGGAACGAGAACAGTCTATCCCTGTTGATTAAATAAAGGGTTCAGTTCAGTTCCGAATTCCCTGTAGCTTACTCAGATCGATGTACACTCGAGGAAGGCCGTAGGGCACAATGGCCGAAACATTGTGATAACAACAGAGATGAGGATAATAGTCAATAGACATTTTTGTAGTTGAATTGTTCACCAATATAATGATCCATTATTGTATATAATTAGGTTACAGTAAAAATTTGTATTCTTTATGAATACTACCTTATGTGAATTGAGATAGAGTGAGAGGGCGTATCATAGATTAATACGTCCTCTCACTCTGTTTTCCTTGCAATGAAGTTTTTCTTAAGTAATTAAGTGTTCGTAGTACTGTGTGAGATGTGTGAAGAGACTTTATGACAAAAGATGAGTTAGCGGCTGCTGGTTAATCGCTTCTTTTTGTATGCGTGGACAAGGTCTTTGTCGACGGCTGCTGACTGCCTCTATTCCATTGTGGGGTTACGCGCGCGTGCGTGTGTGTGTGTGTGTGTGTGTGTGTGTGTGTGTGTGTGTGTGTGTGTGTGTACGCACGTGAAGAGCAAGCTGGCCTCCGAAATTGAGCCCCGAGAAGCACTAGGCTTCTATTTTTATATCCATAATGGGGTTCAAAATCTAATTTCTCATCTCTTTTGAATACAAGTTTTTAAATGGTTAGAAAATAATTTCACGTTGGCTCGCAACAATCTTTTTCTCGAATTTGCGGGAGTGGTGAAGGGATTTATATTGTTATTTTCTAAATGGTCCAAAACTAACACGTGGTAGTTCTATAACTACGTCCATATGTATTTTGGCGGTATTTGTCCCTGTAAGGATTGTTTATCCAACAAACCTTCTGATGGGATTGGTTAAAAAATAAAATTCCCGTGAATTGTTTTCAAAAACATTTTAATCTATTAGATTGTTCAGAAAATCATGTAAGTTTTGTCATTGTATATTTTAATCTATTTTTAATCTAAAAAAAAAAAGTATGCAAGCTGGTAAAAAAAAAAATGCCCTAAAAAACTGACATCATTTAAAATGTGAATATCTGAGTAACTACATATCCCAGGCAAATGAAATTAAATAGGATTTAGGTTGAAAAAAAAAAAAATTTATTTATCAAATTTGATTTGAGTTTAAGGAACAGGAAGAAGTCAAATAGAATAAGGGGAATGGGATAGCAATTCAAAGCTACAGATGGACGCTTCATCTACTGCAACCTGAGCAGTATGAACAGGAGCGTTATCCTGGAGCAAGAGCACACCTGTCCTCAGCTACTCTTGGTGTTTTGACTTGATTCTTATGCATAGTACTATACCTTAATAGTTTTTACACATTTGAACGAGAATTGGCTATGTTATTAGACAACAAAATTATATAAATTTTGGGCGAAAAAACCCTGTATATTTTTTAAAGGGTATTTCATATACTTTTTATCTAAATAATTCACGTACAGAGTATAATTTTGACCGGCTTGTAGCTCAGCCTACTGGTGTTGTTCAGCCTGATGCTCTCGAGGCGTTATGCGTTATCCCCAAGAAACTGTAACTAAGGTCCGCTCAGCATAGTTGCAGTAATAAAAAAAACAGGTGCGCTCTGTGGGTTTCGAACAAACTCAAAGAATTCCAAAAAAACAAGATATATTTTCACTATATTTCAATATAATTCACCTTGACATCAATGCAGTTGGTCCAACGATGCTTAAACATTGCAATCACATCACAGAGCAGGTGGCGTCCTGCTCCCCGCAAAACTACTCCACAGCATATATTACTATCCATTAATAGTTTTTACACATTTGAACGCGAATTCGCTATGTTATTAGACAACAAAATTATATAAATTTTGGGCGAAAGAACCCTGTATATTTTTTAAAGGGTATTTCATATACTTTTTATCTAAATGATTCACTTACAGAATATAATTTTGGCCGTCGTGTAGCTCAGCCTACTCGAAACATTAATAAAGTTCGCAAGAAAGGCTCTGTTAACGAATGTACACTGCAATGTTGGCTTCAGTAATTTCGTCGTGGTGAAGCCATCCTTGAAGATAAGAAAAATAGTGGACGTCAGCCTTCCATAGAAGATGAGAATTTGAAAACATTGATGGAAGTGAGCCCTGGCACCACTGGTCGAGAGTGGAACTGATTAGACAGAACTGTTTGGAAGCTGTTGATGGTTGTACTAGCAATGTACAGACTGAGATAGATAGATAGATAGATAGATAGATAGATAGATAGATAGATAGATAGATAGATAACGTAAATACACGATTTAGTACTCCTCCACCTCTCGAATAAGCATCCCAGGTCGACTTAACGTAGGTACCTCTATTATTTCTCTAATATAGCATGACAAGAACGGTCTGAAAATTAACGAAAAATTTTTTTCATGATAAAAGTATATTTCATTATTGAGAAGAAACACTAAAGTATTTTTGAGTAATTTTTGAATTTTTTTACTCATTCTTAGCATGTCCGAAATTTTAGTTAAAAAACTTGTTTACAGAAAAACGAAAAAAGCTCTATATCAGCCATATTTTTTAAAATTTTAAAAATAAGTTAAATTCTTCGTTTAAAATTCGTTTTAAAAATTAATTATACGTATTTCAATATTTATTCGAAGAAATTTAGAAAATTTAAAGTTTATTTAAAATATTTTGAAAGAAACTTTTACTTAAGAAAAATGTTTTAAAGATAAAAGAGCCGATCTTCACGTTGCCGTTGATTGACAGAGTGCCAAGTGATGACATCTATAAATTATTGACAGCTGACGTGAGATTCGAGTTCCCATACGGAAGCACAGAATGGACATATTATTTTTTTAAGCGGACCTACTTAAGTAGTAACTTGTAATATTTAAAGTAAAAAAACTTTCGCCATTACAATTTTTTTTTTGTTAACTACTATGTACCATAGGTTTGTTGATACTCTCTGGAGAAATTATAAATACTATTAAAAAAACTAAAATACAAGTGCTGACTGCTGTTTGAGGGCCCATATAGACCCCTCTAAAGTCAATTCAGATTTGCTATTATAAAAAAAAATTCTATCCCCAGTAAAAATAATCAAACATAGTAAAAGTCATTTTGTCACAGCCTATATTCTCGGAAAAAATAAATAAATGGATTCTTATATTTTTATGTAATAAAAAAATTACTTATCTGGAAAATACCAGGTAAAGTTTATCTGAATCCCATGAAACTAGGTATTTTCTGAAAGCAAACAATATGTTTCATTTAAAAGTAAAATTGGCCAGTGTAAATGACTGAAAAGTTTTTAGTTTTCTAGAGGCAAAATGTGAAACACACAACCCTGGGTTTATAATTAAAACCCAGGTTGTGTGTGTTACGTTTATTGGATCGAATTTCCTACATTTTTCAACCAATTTCAACCAAACATTACAGGACTACGATGAAAACTAGATGAAAGTACCTATTTTAACTTAATGAAAATGATGCACGTGTTTCAGCAGGAACAGTTTGCTAAATTAAGGGCCGTATACAGCGAAGAACAACCCTTACTAGACAGAAACTCAATCCACGTGACGTTATTTTTATTGCACGCACCAAACTTCCGGTCTTCCGTAGATTTCATTGGTAAACACATTATTGACAAATTAATTTTTTTATATACGAAGACTCATTAGTTTGTAATAAGCTTTTGGAAATTATAATCTGTAAATATATATCTACTTAAAAACAACATCCGTTAAGCTGTACGCGCTTTTCCATAATTTTAGAAGAATTAACAACATAATGTAAAAAATAAAAACAATGGTTGCGAAATAAAAAATAATTGTAGGTAATTGTTTTAAAAATTCATTTTCATCGAAATATCTTTTTGCTTTCAGACAATATTGTCCATGTTTATTGAATAAATAAGAGCAATTAAAAGCTTTTGAAATTAAATAATATTTTTGTTTTATTGAGTTTTGTATGTTACACTTCAGAGACGATTTTCAGGTAGAAGGGCTCCAACTAAAAAAAACAAAAACATGATTTTGTTTCCTCAAAGCATTGTGCTTTTAAATATAATCACTAAACTCCTTTTGAAATTATAGAGTTTTCGTACAATTAGTTATTAAATACATATAAAAAAAAAAATTTCTGCGATGACTTTACTAAAAAAAATGTATTTATAATAAGTTCATCATTTGTAAATAGTTTCTGAAAATTTCATTAAAATCCGACAATTATTTTCATTTTGCAAGATTTTCCAAATTAATGTGTGTCAAACGGGGAAAAAACGCGCCCAAATGTTTAACGTTAATTTATCAAAGCTGATAAAAAGAGAAACAAGGTCTTTTAATCAAAATTTACAATGTTCTAAAAAAGAAGGAAAATTTAAAAAAATAAGTAAAAATACTTTGATCTTTCCTCTAAAAGTAACATAAGCATTTAGACGCGTTTTTGTTTTCATCAACTTTTCTTTTTAATCATGCTATGCTCTTTTTTAGCGATCCAACAGAGATACCTTTAACGAATATATTTGGAAAAAAATGAACAGATGGCTGTTTTGCACCAGGAAGTTTAAACACAAGAAGTTAATTTAATCAAAATATCTTCTTTTTCAAATTCATTTCAACTCATTTACGGTAGATATGAACATACTGAAATAGCAAGATTGTCCAGGAAGTAACAAAAACAAGTTATATTATTCATTAATGAAGTATTTCAGTCATTTTCAGTTTCGAGCAAGTAATCATAAATTGTTGTGAAAATCATCGGTCAGTTGACATATCGCTGTACTAGAGCATGAAAAATATAAAATCACCTCTTCTTTTAATTAAATTTGGATACCAATAAAAAAAATATCTAGGCGTGTTTCCTAGCAACATACGTATCTGGGTGTGGAGAAAATGTTATTGAGAACAAAAACAAAATGCTGTTTCTTGTATTGGCAGCCTCGTTTTGAAAGCCTCAAATCTTCCAGAACAAGTTCTAAAAGAATTTTAAAAAAATAACAGAATATCAAAAGGCTGAGTCAAGACTAGTTTGACGAGTGGGGTAACCAAATGTTTTGCTTTTGAGTAAATTATAAATTTTATTGACCAGACACAATCATCCAAATTAATCGTTGCACAAGATTACGAATTTATTTTTAGAATAAAATCATTTTATTCTTCGAACGTTTCCACTAATTCAGAAGCAAAAAATAATAGATACCATCAAAATGGCGTCGGCTTTTTTCCGATATGAAAGCAAAAAATCGCTACCCCCACCCGTTTTAAAATATTTACCAAAAATCAAGAAATTATCTGAATCAAACAGAACTTTCAGTATTTATTCATTAAGGAATGATTTGTATACTGAATAGAAACCTAGAAGAAATTAGAATTTGTGGAAATATTTGTGTGGGTGGTTTTACCCTCTCCTTTTCGATATCTCATGTGTAATTTATTTATAGATCTATAAAGAAAAATCCATGAAGATCTTATTGTAATGACAAAAGTACGCAGGTGTATGGTTTAAGAAAGCTTTATTCAACTGAGAATACAAGGTTCGCCTATAGTGTACTTTTATAGTCCCAGTAAACAAATAGTTCTCTCAAAGAGGAAAGTAACAAAACAACGGGAGACCACTCTAGATTATTCGTAACAGTTATTTCAGTAAAAAAAAAGAAAAAGAATTATGCAATATCAAATATGAATATTGCTGTAGCATGCCAACGGACGATAATGGATATGCCCCCATTCACATAAGTACAGTAGTGAATACTGTATGTTCGTTTGCAGTCGTCGATTCAGGACTTGAGTCGTCAATTAGTAGACTTGCTTCTGCAATTAGTGGATTTATTTTGGCAATTTGTCCAATGAATAGCATACAAATTTACGCTGTCAGCTTTTATTTTTACTTTTGAAGCTTTTCTTTCTGCCTAACCTTTTTCGTTTGTTATTTTCCAAATTTTCTTTCTTTCTTTTTTTGTCAGTCAAGTTTTTATTTTAATTTTTAAGTTTCCACGTGTTACTAGTAAGCAAGCGTTTAATTTTTCTTCCCGCCTCATCCCACTTTTTACGTAAAGTGTTTTGTTTTGTTTTTTTTTATTTTCGTTTGTAAAATTTCTCAGTAGAGATCCCAGCCCTTACAGACAAAGATCCTCTTCCACACCTCATCATACTGCCAGTCCTTCCCCCATTAAAAACCCTGAAATGCCCCCTCCCTCTCCAAGACAGAGAAGCCCTACCCAGGAATTGAAAGAAAAAAAAGGAAAAAAAAAACCAACTCAAAAGCACATTTATAACTCTGGGGTGGATGTTTTCAGAATTTCCCCCAGCCCAGGCGGAAAGAGCCAAAGACTATGGCAATCGGATCAAAGATCAGAAATATTTTCTTTCGATTCGGCAGTATGCCGATATGGATGTGGAAGATCCACAAAACTTTCCCCGTGCCCAGAGAGTTTTAACTGTGATAAGAACAGGAACAGCAGCTCGACAGGCGTGGGCCATGTTAGATGAGGCAATCTCCTGCAAAATGTCACCTCCAATTGCCATTGTCGAGAGTAAAGAACTGAAACATTTGAAACAGTTTTGTGCAGGGAGGGTCCCAGTTTTAGTTCACCTCTCCCTTTATATTTCCCTGCGATATAGGCAGTCTCTCCCAAGACGGTACCGATGCGGCGTGTGCTCTTGTCTTCGCGGATCCAGCGGGCAGGTTTGCGTGCTGGATGTTATCATAAGGGATAAGGCTCTTAGTCTCATTGGGGTTTATGCGCCCAGTGACCATGCTCAGCGGCCTGCTTTCTTTCAGCAGATCGCACCGTTTGATGACATCTCGTTCGGGAGTTCTAGCGGGTGATTGGAATGCTGTCCTTGATTCCGATATAGATCGTATAGGGCCGAGATTGGGTACTAACAACCGGGATGTTAAGCCGTTTCGGGTTTTCATCGACGGGTTTGATCTCGTCAATAAGTATCGAAATGAGCACCCCCGGGAGGTAGTATGGACTTGGACTAGGGGCAGCAGCTCGGATTCGGTGGTGAGCGCAAGCTACATCGACTGAGTTCTAGTTAAGATAGTCGAAGTAGGGCTCTTAGAATGTCCAAGTTTCCATTTTTATAGTTTACTCGGATCATAGGCTTGTCTGGGTTCGGGTAAAATTAGATAAGACTAAGGTTAAGATGGATGGCTATTGGAAATTGAATGCATCATTATTTGGTGAGCAAGGTTTCCGGGACCTGTTTCTATAATGCTACAGCGGGAATTGTCGGGGGCTGTGGTTGGGAATAAGTTGTGGGATTCTCTCAAATCTAAACTTAAGTCTTTTGCTGCTTATTTTAGTCGTCGATTCAACCTAGCAAGGTTAGCAGCGCAAACGTCTCTTGAGGCAAAAATAGATCGGGCGATTAAATCCAGTGATAGTGGGGACGTAGCCGTAGCTAAGGCCGAGCTGGCCTCCTTGCTTATCAAGAAGAATCAAGCAGTAGTTAGGGCTAGGATAAAAAGAATGTCTTGCAAGGCTACGAACATGGCCGCTTCATTGCCTGCATAGGAAGCTCGTAGGGCATCTAGTCGGCATATCGCAAGCATCACATTGCCGGACAAGCGGACTGTGACTACAGACGTGGGCATTTGTGAGGCTTTTCGTGACTACTTTCAGGAGCTGTTTACCAGAGAGGCCGGTCTGAGCGCTGCTCAGTTCGACGCCTATTTAGCCGACTTTCCCCGCCTCGAGGTGCCTGAAGCGGCTGGGTGCGAGGGTCCCATTACAGAGTCTGAGATCTGGGATGCGCTGAAACAGATTGGCCTGGACAAGACTCCTTACGAAATGTACTTGAGGCAGTCGCCCGTCTTTGTCCCCTTGCTAGCGCTGATTTACAACAACTGGATGAAGCAGGGATCTAGGGGTGTGATCCAGTTGCTTCGCAAGAGCAAAGACAGTGGGGATGGGTTAGATGATTATCGGCCTTTGACGATGTTAAACACAGAGTTGAAGATTTTAGCCAAAGTCTTAGCCGGCCATTTGCAGGCTGTCCTCTCTCGTCTGATTGGTCCCGAGCAGACTTGTACCGTGAAGGGCAGGACTATTCAGGACAACCTTCATTTGGTACCCTTGGTCATCGAGCAAGTCGACAGTGATGCCGCGCTGATCAATTTAGATGTCCAAGGCTTTCGATAGGGTTGACCATCGATTTCTGGAGGCTGTCCTTTCGGCCGCCGGTTTTGGGCCGGACTTTCACACTTGGATCAGACTGCTGTATGCGTCCCCCGGTGCGCTGGTAGAATTGAATGGGGTAAGATCGAAACCTTTCATTTTGTCTCGCTCCATTCGTCAAGGTTTTCCGCTGTCTCCATTACTGTACGTTCTTTCCTGCGTAAGTTGAAGACGAATCCGGTCCTTCGCGGAATTTCCTTACCTGGTGCTACCACCTCGGCCAGGTAGTCCGCTTATGCTGATGACGTTTCGGTTCTTATGTCGAGCAGAGCCGAAATTAACGAAGTCATCAAAGAAATCAAGGAATGTGAGATGGTGACAGGGGCCAAGAGCAATCGCGATAAGTCTGTTGGCTTGCAGTTGGGTTCGTGGAAGGGAGTTTCTCTTCCCGGATCTTTCCTCTGGGCGGACGGGCCGGTCAAGATACTTGGCGTCTGGTTCGGTTCCGACCTCTTGTTGGAAATGAATTGGTCGGAGGTGCGGGAGAAGGCTGAGCTCGCAGTTCGTCTGTGGACTCGCAGGAATCTTTCCTTGAAGGGGAGGGCGCAAGTATATGCCTCACACATCTACCCGATTCTCCTTTACCGACTCTCCGTGCTTCCACTCCCGTCTGACACTTTATTGGCGTCTGTAAGGCTCTTGTTCTCCTTCTTGTCGGGAGGCAAGGCCGTCATGGTTAGTCGTGAGATCTGTTACCTGCATCCTTCTGATGGCGGTCTGGGGATGCCTTGCGTTGAGATTCGTCGACATACGCTTCGCATCACTTACCTAGACCGGATGTGTATTCAGTTGGATTAGAACGGCGAATTCTGGAATTCACTGCATATGGCCTTGGGCACCCGGGTTGAAATGCCTCAATAACACTGAGGCATCACTCACCTGGCTGTTGATTCGAGGGTCCCTCTGGGTCACCAAAACACTTCGTGCAGCGAATTTGGCTAAGTCGCCAAACTGCATTCGCTGCAGTGGGGAGGTGGAAACCATAGTCACGCCTTCTTTCATTGTAGTGTCGTAGCTCCGTTGTGCAAGTTTGTTGAAGACATCATGGTTCGCATGCTGCGCGGAAAGTTCTTTGTCCTCGAGGCCAGTTCCGTCTGTAGCAATATAGTACCGCCGTTGACTAAGGCGGAGCACTATGTGTTCTTTTGCTTACTAGGGGTTATGCGAGTCGTGATATGGACGACATGACAGAAGGAATTCCATGGGACTGAGAAGTGTACCTCTTTCCATCTTATCCTTTTCTTTAAGCATCAGCTTAAAGTCAAGATCAGGACGGAAAGGAATCGACTCCATCCATTGGAATTTGTCGAAAGGTGGGTGAGTCTTGCGCGTCTCTGCAGAGTGAAAAGTGATGACTGTAATAATATTGGGATTGTTGGGTTGAACAATGGCAACCCTTCCCGTGTATAGGTTAGAGTAGGTCGTTTTTTGCTTTAGATTTTTCTCTTTTTTCAAGTAAACTTAGTTAGGGTATGTATGCTCACCGGCCCCTTTTTTCCTCGCCCTATTTTCTTTCTTTTCTTTAATTCCCCATCCCTCCCATCATTAGGTGGTTAGTAATATCAATTCTCTGGTTGGAGCGGGGCGTTTTTCGTTTCGAGTGTTTTTCGTATTTGTTGTTGTGTTCGGATGAATGTGTGTTTGTAGTGAGTGAATGGCTTGAACGAATGTTTTTATATTTTTCAAGTCCCGCATTGATTTCGTCCAGTTAACTGATGTTTCTGCCACATGTAGGGCTGGGGGTGGTTACTAACCAGGGGCGTAGCTAGGGGGGCGAGGGGGGACCGCCCAGGGTGCCAGCACAGGAAGAGTGACACAACGTCACCCCCAACAAAATTTTTCAACCAGGCTAAGGTGCCAAAAATAGTCTGAAAACAGTGGTGGAGACACAGGGTTTCGCAGACGGGCATATGACTCCCCAGAAATAATTTATGACCCCACCCAGTTTTGTCCCCCCCACCCGGCAGAAATTTTCTAATAAATTGTCGGGAAATTTGTCAGTAGGAAAAATAGCAATGTTTTCAGCTTTTGATTTGAACTGATTATTTTGTAGTATTGGATTTTGTCTTGGATCATACATGTAAACAGTAACGTACCGGTCAGTAGAGTAAAGTAGAGGTAGAGCATGTATGAAAATTTAGCTACAGCTAACCATTCAGCATAGGGTGAATCGGGGTCATTGGGGCGACATTTGAGCAGACCGCCCCGGGTGACGTTTACTCTAGCTACGCCACTGTTACTAACACTATTTTGTTTAGTTTCTTGTAAATAGTTTTGTACTCATTGTAAATATTCATTGGGGTTTTTAGATTTTTAAATTGTTATTTTATTCCCCTCCCCCCACAGACAATGAATTGTATATATGGGGACTAGTTAGGACTTCATAGAGTTTCTGAAGCATTATGGTGGATGAAGTAAGAACGGCAAGTAAGAATGAGTTGTTTTGGTGAAAGAAATATTGTTTGTATGATTGGGTTTGCGGCTAGCTAAGTTTAATGTTAAGCCAGAAGATGACCATCCTTTTCCCGCTTTCCCCTTTTGGACCTTGTGCCATATTTGTACTATTTGTACGAGCAGAGAGGAACCCCAGGAGAGACTATGTCGAAGGGCAGAGTCTCGTCTCGTCTCGTCTCGTCTCGGGAAACAGCTACCCGACCTGTTTTATACGGGATCTACGGGGAATTTTTGCCCGAGCCTATGGGCTCGGATACCCCACAAATTCGGCTTTGCGCCACATCTGACCGCGTGCGGCGGTTAGTACATATCCTGCAGTTGGAGATTCGTCTTCAGCTGTGCTGGTCAAACTCTCTGTCTCTGGGCAGAGAGGATCCCCGGACGAGGCTATGTCGTAGGGCAGAATCTCGTCTCGGAAAACAGCTACCCGACCCCGTTTTATACGGGGTATACGGGGAATTTTTGGCAGACTCTATGGGCTCGGATACCCCACTTTAAATTCGGCCTTGTGCCACATCTGACCGCGTGGAGCGGTTGGTAGATATTCTGCAGTTGGGTATTCATTGTGGAATTCACTTGACTCATTTCTAGCAGTTGACTACTACTTCTACGCACCGCTGGCGAATCTTATATGCGTTGTTCGTGTCATAAGTATTATCGTTTATTACTAGTCTTCATGTGATTATTCTATTCAGTAATCTTCCCTAGGTTACAATAAATATACAGAAAATTAATCCCGAATTTTGCCAAAAATAATTCAATAAATCTAAAAAAAGTTTTTTTTTGAGAGTTGGAGCTACCATAATAGGGCTTGCACGTTATTTTTGTACAGATTGTACAGAAAAAAATGCACACTTGATATTTATTTTTAAAAACTTGAAGTGAGTGCGAAATAATAGTAACGGCCTTCACCCACTCCCTTTAAAATCGGAGAACTAATGAAGAAGGAAAAGAATTCGCAAGCATATGTGAAATTTTCTTTGGACCAATGAAAACTTTGCCTTCACAGAAGCGAGCCAAGAAGAAGAAAAATGAATTCGCGAGTCTATGCGAAATTGTTTTGGGCCAATGAAAAGTTTTCCTTCACAGAAATTAGCCGGTCAGCCGAGAAGACAGAAAGAAAGTAGCGAGCCTATGTGAAATTTCTTTTTGGTAGGAAAATGAAGAGAAAAATTAAATTAATAAGAGAAGTTAAAGGTTTCGTTTCAGTTGCTCGCGATCAGAGTGGAAGTATTCGCCAATCTAAAATTACTCGCCAATTATATTACTGTCCTTTAATACGGGGATACTTCAAAGAATTTTCACTCAACAATCTAAGAAGGTAAGTATTTCTCTCTCTCTCTCTCTCTCTCTCCTTTTGAAAGTAGGCAACCATATATCCCTTCGGTGAGTAACGAACTCTCTTATCTTTTTCTTAAACATTTTTTAATATTATTTTGTGTCAAATCATTTAATCTTTAATTCACTTTCATCATATATTTAGGCTTGTTTTTTTTTGTTTTGTCTTATTTTTTTTCGTTTTTTTTTTTTCTGTGGGCCAGAAGGTATATATTTATTGGACAATAGCTCGGAGTTGTTTATTAGAGAGCTGAGTACCAATTCCCATTGGGTTCGTTATATTCACTTACCCGCAAATACCCTTGGGAAAGGTATGAATCCACCTCTTATCCCCCCAGCTATGAGTTAATTAGTAAAACTAAAATCATTATTATCTAAAATAAATAATGGGATAAACTTGTGAACAAAATAGTTAGATTTCATCATTCAATAACCCATAGAAGTGTTGATATGCCACTAAACAAAAACAAACAAACAACGAATAATATTAATTAGCAGTTCATTTTTTCAGCACGCTTAATATTTTTTTTCATTAACACGCCAGTCAGAACAAGTGGCTGAAAGTGGTGAACAGACGACGGAAATTCTCCTCAATATTATAAAGTGTCCAGACTAATGTACGTAAAGCTG